>JAGFZM010000069.1:341893-354116 GCA_017657215.1 Limnothrissa miodon
CATCTGGTCTGTGTGTGTGTGTGTGTGTGTGAGGGAGAGAGAGTGAACGTGTGTGTATGTTTATTTATCTTTTTCTTTGCGGTGGGTGGTAGTGGGCATGGGGTGTTCTCTGATGTTCATTCGACACTATGAAGGCTTGATTGGGGGGGGCTTGACCGAGATCAAGGCTTGCGCATTGAGAAAAGAGCGGACAGGAGTCGTGATTCAGCAGAGAGGGAGTGAGATGGGTGTGTGTGTGTGTGTGGGCTGGGGGTGGATTGATGTACTCTCCACAGTCTCTCGTTTCTACTCCCACATCTTTTTGCTGACATTTGAGTTTTTGTGCTGTGTGTTTTTTGTTGGTTGGTTATGTTTGTGTGTGTGTGTGTGTGTGTGTGTGCGCATTTTTTTTTTCTTTTTCTCAAATCTAATTTAAATCCTGCCATGGCAGTGTTGAAGATGTTATTCCACCACTCAGGGTTATTCCTCTTTTATCCTGGGCCGCCTCAGTTAGGGAGCACTTAGCATGTGACTGTTCTGTGTGTTGTGTGACTGAGTGAGGTGTCTGTCTGACTCGCCAGGCTAGCCGCTGATCTAAATGTTTTCAGTCTAAATCGCTGAATGGCTTTATTGGGCCAGGTAGGGAAGGTTAAGCGTTTAAGGTTTTCATTTTTCATTATTTTTGTATATTTATTTTATTATTTTGTATATTTATTTTTTATATACTTGCACTGGAGGCCTCCGTTGCAACTGCATCATATAGACCAACCTGTAATTTAGCAGCGGATGTTTGAGCAGCCCTGCTAAACACGGGCCGCTGAGCTTTCACACCTAATGGAGAAAAATGACTGGAGCGCTGCTCTCTTTCTGGAGCCCTCAGCAGTTGGTAGAAATGTAATTTTTGCACCTGCAGTTTAGGTGGAAAGAGGTGTGTGTGTGTGTGTGTGTGTGTGTGTGTGTGTGTGTGTGTGTGTGTGGTTGTGTATGTGTGGTGGGTAAGAGAGAATAAGTGACTTAAGTGAGTGACAGGAGAGGTAGGGGTGTGTGTGTGTGTGCGCCCACATTTAGGAGGGTGGGGTAAGGTTTTTTTCTGCCGTCTTTGCAGCGGCCTTGCCAGCCAGCCAAGAGACGTGACAGCTGGGGCTGCTGCAGCAGTCAAGGTGGTTCTGGAAGTTTCTGGTGTGTGTGTGTGTGAGACTGGGTGGGGGCAAAAAAGCCATTACTTTACCTTTGCTTAATTGAGGGGAAACTCCCCTGACACCTGCTTAGCACAGCAGCCTATCAGCCTAGCAACTTCTCCAGCTGAGTAGGGCAGGGCGGAGAGAGAGACAGAGGGGGAGAGAGAGAGGGAAAGAGAGACGGAATAAGAGATGGGGAGAGAGAGAGCGAAAGAGAGACGGAATAAGAGAGGGGGAGAGGGATCAGCCCAACCCTGCTCTGAGAAAGTCGCTAAAGGCCATGCTGGCATGAGGAGAATAGAACGATGTGTGTGTGCGTGCGTGTGTGTGTGCGTGCTGGGGGCGTTATGAAATGAAAGCAGACAGGAGGGTATTACAGCCTGGTCCCAGCCGCCCTGCCATCTCCTCACCCCACACCACCCCCACATACCTGGCACAGGAAGAGCCTCTGTCAACACCTCTGCTCTCAGCTCTGGAATAGATGCGCTAAATATTTCAAGGGTAGGGAGGGTGTGTGTGTGTGTGTGTGTGGTGGTGGGATGCTAGGGTGGAAAGAGGTTGAGGAGAAGGGAGATAAGCTGCATCGAGGGGGAGAGAGGCTGCAAAAACCCAAAACGAAGATTGGTGAGGACTAGGAGGGGAGCAAGAAGATGTGCTAAAGGTTTTGACACCCATTGTTCAACAGCAGCGGCGAGTGGAAGGGCCAGTGGTCCGGGGCAGGTGGTGGAGGGGGCAGAGGGAGGACAGTGGTCTGGGCTGGACTGGAGTAGCCACCATTGTGCGTGTGCGTTTGACGGTGTTGTCCATCAGTCAACCTCAGCATTATCACCTCTGAGCACACAAAGGCTGGAGAGAGAAAAATTCACAGCCGTTGAGTCAATATTGATCCAAGCAGCAGCTGCATTTGGAAAATATTAGCCCTTTTTTTTCCCCTCCTCCCTTGCACTGCCCACCTCTTCCCTCCACCCCTCCTCCCTCCCTGTTCCGTTTGTACACCTGTCATAATTACAAGAGTCGCAAACGTTGATTGTAAATAAACCGCCGCGCAACGGCGGCAAGCGAACCGCGATGTTCCAAGGTGTTCCGAGTACAAAGGCCACGGAATGAAATGTCACGTGTCGCCTGCAGCGAGTATTTTCGGCGGTGGATGGCGACGTCGGCAACAACAGCCGTGTCGGTTGTTGTTTCGTTTTAACCTGCAGTCCACCCCTCCACCCCCATTCTGTCTCCTGGCCTCCCTCCCTACCTCCCTCCCTCCCTGGCTGTTTTTAATTAAGTGGGCCAAGCAGGACTTGGCCTGAGGCGCACAGACCAGGCCGGTCCCCTCGAGAGCGGCGCCCGACACAGAGAGAGGCGTCAGGTGCAGGTGCTCCGAGGAGTCGTTGAGCCAACACGAGGGGGATTAGGAGCGAGCTCGCGTGCCAAACACCCCTGCCTACTGGAAGGGGTAAATATGACCGGCTATGTCGTCGCTATTATTATTCCTTGCTCTGTGTGTGTGTGTGCGTGTGTGTAGTGAAGCATTGTCCCCTTAAGGAGCAGCAATAAGCTGATCATAATGAGATTTAGGTTAATTAGTTTAATTTGGCTGAGGCCAGTGGTAAAAGTGGCACTGATACTCATTGTGATTAGTTCCACACAGGCTTTGGAGTGTAGAGCCGCCTTTGCACAAAGACTTGTGTCTTATGGGCACCATAGCGTAGGCATAGCTGTGTGTGTGTGTGTGTGTGTGTGTGTGTGTGTGTGTGTTAGTGTATTGGCTTTTCCTTTGGAAACCAAGAAGCTTAGGAAATGTGTGATATTAGCCAAGGTGTTTTTATTTTTTCCCCCCCTTTCTTTCTTTCCTTAGATCACTGAAATGGGCCATGTCCCTGACAGTGTTTGTGTCTCTCACTCCATTGCCTTTCCACCTTCTTTTTTTATTTATTTATTTATTTTTTTTATTCTCCCTTCTTCCTTCCACCCCTCCCCCCACTGTCCACCCCCCTCAATGTTTGCAAATGGTTGAGGGGTGAGAGAGGAGAGACTGAGCTCTGAGGTCACCCAGTGGAATGCTTCTCTCCTCCTCCTCCTCCTCCTTCCTCCTCTCCCTCCCCCCTCCCTCCCCCTGCTGCTAAGTCTTTCCATTCATAATCCTCTCTCCTGTTATTCACCTCCTCTGGCTTAGCTGTGGCGGGCTTCTGT
Source organism: Limnothrissa miodon (assembly GCA_017657215.1). NCBI lineage: Eukaryota > Metazoa > Chordata > Actinopteri > Clupeiformes > Clupeidae > Limnothrissa > Limnothrissa miodon. The sequence goes on from JAGFZM010000069.1 coordinate 345,235, forward strand.
AGCACGGGCCGGCTAGCGTGTTGCGTCGCTAATGAAAGCATTCTGAAGAGGTGGTGGGCCGCTGTGTGGCGTGCACATGGGCATTTTAATTGAAGTTAAAAAAAATTGTTTCCATTTTTTTTTTCTTTGTAATTAGACAGACCTGGCATGCTCCATCTGCTAATCAGTGTCAGTTTAAAAGGCTGTGTGTGTGTGTGTGTGTGTGTGTGTGTGTGTGTGTGTGTGAGGGCTGCCAGCAGACGACCGCATTAGCAGCACAATGAGGATGAACAAGAAGAGGTGTAGCTGAGTGTGGAAGGAATGAGAGGAGGGAAAAAAAAAAGAAAATGGCTGGTCCTGGGGAAGCATTCCTTTTGGGTTCTGACCTCCACAGCTGGACCCTCAGCATGGCACAGGAGGCAGCATTAAGGCATGACAAAAAGCTACTCCTTGGAGCAGAGAGAGAGAAAGATGGAGAGAGGGGGAATAAATAGGCCTAAATAGTTTGGGCTCTAGCACAGGGGCTACAAGCAAGGCAGGTTTACATGCTAGGGCAATTTATCCTGTTAGTCACAGCCGAGCTGGTGCTGCCTCAACACAAACACTGCTACTACAACTATCTCTACTCACACACACGTACACACTCGCCACACTCTGAACTCTTCTGGGCTCATTGTGTCATTATTATGCTCAGGCTACATTTGATCGGGGATTCAGTCAGTTGTTACCGTGTAACCACCAAAGGGCCTGAGCATTTGCCCTCTCGCAAGCCTGACTAGGTTTCCAGTTTTTTTTTTTTTTTTTGGTTCCCCCACTGGAGAACAAGCTAGGCTACAGCTCCCTTAGAAACAATGGACCTGAATGCTGTGGGAGCGTCTTTGTGCTAGCTTTGTTAGCCTTCCCTCATCGTATGAATAAGCAGCCGCCTCCTCCTCATTTTTTTTCTTATCTCTACCACTCCCCCACCCTCCATGTCGCCTTTTTTTTCCTGTTTTTTTCTGCGCCTTTTGCTTGTGTAGAGTAAATGAGGTTGTGATGTTAAATAAGTTTGCTGTAGCCTAAATGTTATTTCCCCAAGGCGCTTAGAATATTAACCTAGCGTGAAGTGCTGTGATGACTTGAGTGCCTACACAAGCATGAATACATATACATACACACACACACACACACCCTCACTGAGGATGGTGGTGGTGGGGTGTGTGAATTAAAAAAAAAAAAATTCTTCAGGCCTTACCTCGCAGCCAAGCAATCAACACCACAGCTTCATTCCCGGTATTAATAGCCTAGGCTGTGAGCATTTTTTTTCTTCTTCAAATCAGCGCTGCCCTCATTTTGTGCCATATTAAATAATGTCACCTTTCGGGCTGCCTATTGCTTTGAGTGGCACTTACTTCACACCTCAAGCTGTGAGGCTCTGTGTCCTATGAGCTTTAATCAGACATCATTAATACCCTGTTGTGTGGAATACGCAGATGCTGGATTGGCTATATGGCAGTCCCAGTGCCTGCTTCTTTCCCTAGATACACACACGCACGCACAATACACAGTACGCTATAGACAGTCGTAGCGTTCATCCATCTTGTGCGCTGCGTCTGTTTGTGTGCCTCATCCAGTTGTGTGTGTGTGTGTGTGTGGCTGAGAGAGAGGCCATCACGTCTGGCTGCCCAGACTCCAGCGTGTGCGTAAACGAGTGTTTCTCTGGCATGCCATGCATATTGCATTGCTCGACTTGTGCTCATTAATTCTGAGAAAATGCAGGGGAATTAAACTTTAATAGAACATCTTATTCCCCTCGCACTTGGGTCTAGCTTACATATAAACAAGGCACCATTTTGCTTTCAAATTAGTTTTTTTTCTCTCTCTCTCTCTCTCTCTCTCTCTCTCTCCCTCTCTCCCTCTCTCTCTCTCCCTCTCCAAAATAACATTGTATTTTTTCTTCTCCAAACATTCCTTGTGTCCTAGTGCACATATTCCACTACCCCTCAGCAAATCAATAAAACATGCTTATTTTAATCATGTTCCACAAATTTGCACTGTGATTTTTTTTTTATTTATTTATTTATTTTTTTCCAGAATAAATACGTTTAGTCTTTAATTTTTTTTAAAGCTACCTGTTATTGAGTTTGAATGATCTGGTCAGTTGCATGCAAGTAAGTATGCATGTGTGGCTAGTTAACGTGCGTGTGTGTCAGTGTGTGTGTGTGTGAGATGCGGCAGCGGCTGCCGCAGGAGGAAATGTGGTTGACCTTGCCGCCTGTGGCACCCGTTCCCGGCCCAGCCTGATGTATAGGTAGGGAAGCACGGCCAGGCAGTAAGTGAGAGCCATGTTCTTATTTCCTCATGCCGGGGCGCAGTGTCAAGACGTATAAACGGGTTCATTTCTCCCACCCCATACCCTTTCCACCACCTCCCTGATACACTCTTTCACACACACACACACAACCCCCCCCCCCCACCTGCTGCTGCCGCCGCTGAGGAAGAGTGTTAAATGTCAAGCAGGCGAGGCTCAGCCTGTTTGTTGTGTTTTATTAGTGCAGCTGGGGTGAAGGGAGAGCGAGAGAGAGCGGATGTGGTGATTTGCATTTTCCTCCCTCGACGTACAACAAATATGCAAGTCACCATGGAGTGGGCACTGGGGAATGACTGAGTGTCTTCACATGCTACAGCCCCACCCCTCCAAACACACACACACACACACACACACACACACACACACACACACACCCTCCCAATCCCTCTTCTCGGCTGAAGATATGGAAACCCACACGCAGTTGAGTTGGGCAAACAGAAGAAGCTGTAGCCTATTGTCAGGCCTTTTTTTGCGCCTGACTTTAATTGTTGAGCAGAAAATGTAATGGTGCAAATCATTAGCTGGTCCTTAGGAGTGCCTGAAAAGAATTTGCCAATCAATAGCTTGCAAGGCTAATGTCTTTTTTGGTAGCCTGGGTAGTGTTGGTGGTGGCGGCGGCAATCTGAGGTGTCTCAGACGGAACAATACGTGCCGCTGTCCTTGTTGATGAGGCACAACCATGCTGTTGCTGCAACTAGGCTTTCTACACACACGTTCAGCGTTACCTGGTCCATAACGAATAAAGAATAACATAAAGAATAACATGGGAACATGGGAACGCCCAGATGCTTCCAACTAAATTGGCCCCTCTAGCTAACTGATAGAACCGATGTCATTGCCCCCACCTGTCAGTCTCCACACTGCTTCCCCAGCTATGGGAGCTGGCTACTCAGGGGAGCAATGCTGTTTGTGTGTCAAACGATGCCCAAGCTTTTCATGATTCACCATTTATCATCTGGAGGTGTACCCAACGGCTGCAATGACAATAAAAGAATGCATCATTGAATAAATACTCAGCCTTAGATGCTGTGATTTGAAAATGCCGTCAGGTTAAATAAAAGCTAAACCAGCAACGTGTTAATTTAGCATCAAATTGAAGGAAACCTTGGCAGCTCTCGAAATCCATTTGGTTCAATACAATTAGTCTTTTTTTCTTATTTGTATTATTTCTGACACTTCTTTAATCTGTTCATTTGCAATTCTGTTTGCTAACGATCCGGTCAAGCACGTCCTTATTGATCCAGCGTCAGGCACTTGATGAGAACGAAGTCTGGCCACTAGTATGAATACACACCCAATGATTAGGCTCGTCTGTGACTGTATAGTGCCACAGCATAATCAGGGCCTCAGGCTCAGTGACCTTAAAAGGGGAATGTGTAAATGTGTAGAAATTTCAGCACCCTCCTACCCTCTTCAAAAAAAGACGAGAAAAAAAAAAAAAAAACTGAAATGGCAACAAAGAAAAACACACATCTCCCACCCCACCACTGCCCTGTGGGTAAACCATGTGCAGAGTGTGACCTCCCACAACACACACATACGCGGACACCACAAGCAAGGCAACTAAACACACATGTTTCCTAATGAACATTTTCCCCCTGGATATGGGCTGGGGAGTGGAGCAAGGCCCAGACAAGCCCCCACCCCACTGCCCCAAGACGGTGTCGCCATGGTGATGGATGTCCAGGGCTGACTGTTCAATGCGCTTACCTAACAGCAGCGGCAGCAGGGCTTTTACTGCAGCTCCCTCTCCCCTCCCCCTCCTCCTGGATAGGGAGAAAGAGAGAGAAGGAGAGGGAAAGCTGAAAAGAGAGAGAGAGAGAGAGATTTACAGGGAGAGAGACGTGGACACGGGTCGGGGTAAGACGGGGTTGGGGGAGGGATTGCGTGTGGGGTGTTGGAGGTAGGTTGGGGGTGGTGGTGCTGAAGCATGCCTGGCTAAGCAGTGAGCAGCCAGTCCATTTCTCAAAGGTTAATAGAGCTGCCTGATAATGGCCGCTAATCAGCAGGTAATCTGTTTTCTTTCTATTAAGATTCACTCCGGTCAGCGATGACCAAAAGCCCACTCTACTGGAGACTGGAGTGAACCCCTGGATGAGTGCGCACACACACACACACACACACACACACACACATTTCATAGCCAGCCCGTTCTTCTTGCCTGGAATGTCTAGAGTCAAGGCTGTTGTGTGTACACACAGAGGTTTTTTCTTTCCTCTCCTTTTCAGGAAAACTATAAATATCTAATGCTCCCAAGCACTCTCCAGAGGGGCCAGAGGGGGTTGGGACTCAATGACTGCTAAACACTCATTGTGCCCTCTCTTTCTCCAGACACAAGCCCCTTTCAGCCATCCATGTCAAACCGAGGGGGGATGTCTTGTGTGCTAGTTGTCCGCAAAAGTCAGACCAGGACATGGTACCATTCTCAGATTTATAATGAGCAGGTGTGAAAAAGGGGTAGATGTTGGGGTATAGTGAGGGGGCGTGTTGATTGCGTAACTTAAATGCACCCTTGTGGCGGGAAACTCAAAGTACGAATGGCCATGGTAACAAAACCAGAATAAGGGAAAAGAATGGCGAACTGGAAGGATCAAGAAGTTCAGGAGCTGACCAGTTGAGCTGATGTTGAGATTCTCAGTTCTGTAGAACATGTGAATCTGAAATACACTGCTGACTGGTCTCTCAGGTTTGCCTACTACTCTCTTTCTGAGATGTTTGGGCGTAGTGCATTACTATTGTAGTAACACATTAGTTCAGGGATCAAAATGGCTTCTCTGCATTCATCTTCTGGGTTGCATGTGACAAACAGAACAACATTAAGTTAGGACCTCCGTAACGGTAAACCATTTTCGACTCGTCTCAATAGTCATATACAATTAGTGTGTGTAGTGTAATATCTGGGGTTACGTACTGTGTGGTTAAGAGAGAAGGAAGTGGAGAAAGAAGGGATGAGAGGGAGAGATCAAGAGAGAGCATGACCATTGCACTGGGGTGGTGGGGAAGCCATGTTCAGAATCCCATTGCTTTGTGTTAGCTGCCTAAACTCTCAGCCTGGCACTTTCTGCCAAGCCGCTCCTCTTTCATCCTCTTTTTTTTTTTTCCCTCTGACCCACCAACTAATCCCAGACTCTTCAGAAAAGCAACATTTGTTATCTTCTATGCTTGCGTAGTCACATCCAGTCGGAATGGCTTGGAAATGGCTTTTGAAGGACTGCATTAGGATCGATTTGTGAAGTCTGTGTGCCTCGCCTCATCTGATGCTGGACTCTCTTCCTCTCTTCCTCTATCTCCTTCTCTCTCTCTTTTTTTTTTTTTTTTTCCCCCTCCTTTTTCGCCGCGCACACACAAAAATCTTTTTTTTTGCCTCTGCTTAATTGATTTGGGGGGGGGGGGGGGGGGGAGGAAGGGGGGGGGGGGGGGGGAACAAAAAAACGAAGTGATCGAGAGAAGGAAGAGTAAGTGAGAGGGAAGGGAAAGGAGAGGAAAGAGAAAAGCCCTGGCAGGGGAGGAGGCTCAGTCATGAGAGCTGTCACTGGTCTTTTGATGTGGGCTGAGGGACGGGAGCAGTGAGAGGGGACTGTGATTCCAGCAGAAGATTCAGGGGGCTTTGCCGTGTCGGGGGTAGAGTGAGGGTTACTGGGCCAGAATAGAAGCGTTGCATAATAAGATTGAGGCCACTGATGAATAATGAAAGCAAAAAAAAAAAACGCACAGGGGGAAAGGGGGGGGGGGGGTGGGGGTGGGGGGGGGGGGGGGGGGGGTGGGGTTGATCTGTTCAAGTCCAGCAGGCAGACAAACAGTCACTCAGTCAAGTCAGCTCAACAGACATGGTAGCTTGCTAAAAATAAAATACAACACCCTTACATTGCTTTGAGTCCTTGTCCATTGTCCACACACACACACACACACACACACACACACACACACAGCCCAGTGTTGTGCTGCAGACAAAGTAGCTCTCGCAGGCTAATAACCCCACAGTTCAGAGTTCAACCTGAAAAGGCTGTTTGGGCTTACTTGGGTTAGTGGCTTGTTCCGAGCTCTTGTTTGGTAGCCTGATTAGTCTACTTTAGTAGGCCTGCCTTGTTGTCTGATTAGGCTGTTTAGTAGGCATGGTGCTCAGTATGCTGACTCTGCTCTGCGAAGGTTTGGGCTCGATTAGAGTATGCCGACTTGATCGATCACCAGACTTGTTCAGTAGGTGGAGCATTGATCTGGAGCCGCTGGAAGGGGAAGCGGCGCTGATTGGGAGCTTCTGTCAATCTGGCGGCCATGTTGTTGGATATGTCCTCCAGACTCTCCTGTGCTTGTCCCAGGGTAGTCACAGGCTGGAGATCGGGCCTCAAAAACGGTGTCCCTTTGGGGCGATATGCAGCTGTGTGTGTTTGTGTGACTGTGTGACTGCACACGTGTGGAAAGGGGGGGGGTCGGGTCGATATTTTAATACAGTGATCTAATCCTCAGAGTTAATAACCTTTATCACAAGTAATTGCAGGGGTCTAAATGCTTTAATGCAGTCAAACGGATGGACCTAACTTATATGGCAGGTAGGAGTAGGGGTGTGTGTGTGTGCGCACACATGTGTGTAAGTGTACACACATGCACGTGTGCACACGATGACCTAGTCATATATTAGTTTATTTGTTATGCCTTAAAGAAAACAAATTGGTGCCAAGTAGGAAAAGCAATGTACACGTATGTACCCGGCCAGCTTGCATGTAAATTTGATCAATGCATCACTGTGCAGAGATGGGGCCACTGTCAACATCACTGTCATAGCCAAGGCTTTGAGCTAACCACATTTGCCAATTACGCTCACAGAACAGGTCCACGTGAACAATATGTCTGCATTCACATTACGCACAGACACACACACACAGACACATTAGGGTCATATCCTATGTGAAATGTTGAGGAGATTTGCTGTGTGTATGAGCCTGGTCTCATAAATCAGCAGCTGATTTGCAGCTAGTTTCTGTTTTCATTCTGAAAGGGCTGTAAAATGCTGTGGAGCTTTGGATACTGAATGTGAAATGTCAGTGTCATTGAACAGGTGCTGTGAAGCCGGGGTCTGATGCTCCTGTACCTATGCACAGAGCAGAGAGAGAGAGAGGGGTAACATAGACATCTGTGTGTGTTTGGGATACAAATCAAATGGGTAGGCATGTGAAAATCACAGGGACGGACTCTGTGCGTTTTTTTTTTCTTTCCTCCCTTGAGGGCTAAACGTTACAATTAATTTTCCTCCCACTTGTGTTTGCCTCTCCTCATCGTGTCATTTATATTTTTCAAGTGAACATTTTCATTTGTTTTTCACCCATTTTGTTCTCAAGCCTTTTTTTTCCACCCACCCCACTACCCCTTCCCCTCCTGTTTGTCATGGCAGACTAATTGCTTTGTAAAATGGCTGAAAAACATTGGCGTGCTCATGCCACCGTGTCACCCATTAATTTCCTTGGTTTGTTTTAAATATGCATAAACCTGCCAAGCCTTGGTGTCACTGCCTCATTTGCTCCATTTATTCATGTCTCTTTTTTTCTTTTCTCCTTTCTTTCTTTCCTTCCTTCTTACTCCTCTGTTTTTCTTTCTTTCTTGTCTTGTCCTGTCTTTTTTTCTCCTCCCCAGAGTGGTGTTGTTTCACTGCTTGTTAAGACACAGGAGACCAGTGGAGGCGTTTCGAAAGGGGTGAATGCAGTCAAGGTTAGTCACCAGAAGCAATCAAAGACACTTCCTGCTTTCCAGTGGCTTACTGTAGCCTGCTTCCTCCCTCCTCCCACACTTCATACAATAACCCTCAACCCCTCTCTCCAGCCCCCTCTCACTGTTTTTCCTCTGCTTCAGCTAGGTTATAGCGCAGTATACAGTAGCATAGCATGCTAAGCTATGCTACCTTGTTAGTGTACTCCTTGGCAAGCTAATATGGCTGGAGTGTCTTATGCTTGTACACGTATTAACAACCGTTCCCAGCGCATTTAACATTTACTCCCCCATCCTCCTGGATGCTGCTAACCCCCCCCCCACCCCCACACACACACACACACACACACACACACACACACACACACACACACAAATACAAATGCTCTCACACGCATGCACAGAGACACTTGCATGTGTATACACACACAGACGTAGATGTGCATATACAGACACACGCATGCGCTGAACAGACAGACAGACGCATACATACACACATATGCACCACACACACGGATGCTTCATTAAACCTCAACCGTATTGGCTGTGTTTTGTTTAACAGCACCCACATTTCTTGCTACACTCATCCCACACCTGCGGCTGGTGCAAGAGGGGTATGATTATGTTGACGTGACCTCTCCTTTTGCCCATTATTTGGACACACACACACACAGCAGTCTGGCTTGTGGAATGGAGGGATGAGGACAGCAGTAAATCCGGTAATGATATGGCGGCTCTGTCTCTCTCTCTCTGAGCGGCGGAGCAGGTTACTTAATGAGTTTGGTAATTGGCTTTCTGCGCGAGCAGCATCTCTCTCTCTCTCTCTCTCTCTCTCTCTCTCTCTCTCTCTCTCTCT
>JAGFZM010000069.1:354126-371853 GCA_017657215.1 Limnothrissa miodon
TCTCTCTCTCTCTCTCTCTCTCTCTCTCTCTCTCTCTCTCTCTCTCTGCTGATGTATGCAGGAGGCATAGACCTTGCAGAGCTGCTGTCTCTCTCATGCTCCCTCTCTCTGTCTCCCACATTTTCTCCCTCTGTGCTTCTCACCAGAGTAGAAATCTCTTTCCCTCCTGTCTGCCCTTCCTTCTATCTTCCTCCATCTTAAAAATACCAAGTTCGATTGAGTGCCCTGCCCACACACGCGAGCGCACACACACACTTCCTTTTTCACCTTCTGCAAGCATCCTCTCACCTCCTCTGCACGCGCACACACACCCGAGACACAAACCCATACCCATTCTGAAAGGGGATGACTTCCATCATGCCCATAATTTGATAAAATGGCAAGCAGATAGGCTTGAAAAATGCATTGTGACAAGCTGGATTGGTGTCTGAAACAACTCTGTCACAAAGCCTGTCTGCTGAGGGCTCTTACACCCAGAATGCTCACAAAACACAAACACATTGCACAGGCAGATGCGCGCGCACACACACACACACACACACACACACACACACACACACACACACACATCTATGATGTGTTCACTGCAATGTGGAGAATGTTGGCTTGAGGCATGTCCGCCCTTCAGGATGATTCAGAGAGCCTGTAGGGATGGGTGTCTCATGAATCTCTCTTTTCTCTTTCTCTGCCTCTCTCTCTTCACCACTCTCTCTGCCTCTCTCTGTTTCTCTCCTCTGTGTTTTCACTGGCTATGTCAAAGCGTTTGTTTTGCCTTGCGTGTTCTGGAATGTACCTGTGCTCGTGGAGAACAATGACCCCCCTGTGTTCCTGCAGCGCCTGTTCCAGGAGCAGCCACATCTGAAATGGACCTACTTTCATCTTTGTTTTCAGTGTTGCTCTTGACGCCATCGCTCGCCACCACTCCCCAGCATACTGACAATCGGTGGTCGTGTCTCCACGCCACCACCACCCCTCTTACAGACAGACAGACACACACACACACTTCCTCTGCTTAAAACGGTGGGAGGAAAGATTTACTGCAGAGAGCCGCTTAAATCTCCCAGCCTGCTATTACACGGAGTCTCCCCCTACACAGTCAGGGAGAGGGAGAGAAAGAGAGAGATATCGAGATGAGGAGGCTCAGGCTGTCTGTCTGTCTGTCTGTCTGTCTGTGTGTGTGTATGTGTATGCGCGCGCACGCTTGTGCGTGGTGTGAGGTGAAAGAAAAATGTCTGCAACCCCCAGAGGCCCCCAGTGCTGTCTCTGCATCATGTTACAGTAGATAAGAGATTTGTGTGGTCCAGACAAATCATCTGCTATTTAACAAAGAAATATCCCTGTAGTTATGTTATCTGCGGCATCCTCCTCTGTGGAATTTCATTTACTGAAATTCTAAATATTTAAAGTGTGGTCTTTGAAAGATGGAATGATCACTATTTTCTGTTTACTTTTGTTTCACACCACATTTACAATAAAAAAAAAAAAAAAGAAACGTTGACAGAGTGCTGCTATTTTCCAGACTCTCCCCCTCACCACATCCCAAAATAATGACACCACTTCCCACAGTGTGTCACTTTAGCTATGTCACACTGTGTGTGTGTGTGTGTGTGTGTGTGTGTTCTGTTGTGCGTATGCTCAAATCCATGCCTTCATTTTTAGTTTAAAATGGTTCACAGACTGCTCATCAAAACTGTGATCAGCCTATTTTTTTCTTTTGTGTCTTTCTTGCAACATTAATCACAAATCATTCAAAAGGCTGTGATTTAACCAACGTGTGTATGTCAGAACAGAGGAATCTGAATCCTTTTTATCCGTCTTCATTGATGTAATGCTAGTGCAGTTCCACAGAGTGTCCATTGGGTGGCAGTGTTCATGGAGGGGCTGAGCTCTCTGAACCCTATTTAGACTCGCATGCCTCTTCTCTTCAGACAGAGGGGCTTTGACCTGATTGGGTTAGACAAGTGAGCTTTAAGTTACAGGCACCATTCACTTTTTTCTCCCCCTTCTCTCTCTCACTCGCCCGCCAGCCCGGCCTCTCCTTTTCTTCTGTTCCCCCTCAAGACGTCGACTGTATAACATGCAAGGGTGTCTTTACACTTGCAGTTCAGCTCTGTCAGTGTAATGATGATCGCTGTGGACAAGCCATGCGGCCCCTTTCTACTTCATTTGATTTTCTCAATGAGGTTACACGACCAAAGATATTCCATCATTATACAGATGCCACTGTGTGTTTGTATGTCTTTGTTATATACTCTGCTATTGCAAATTCCCTCGATATTGTGGAGGAAGAGGTTGGTTTTTATAAAATATGTATGTTATTTGGTGGCTAATGAACAGTCCCCTAGTCTGGGTATGTACGTTTTTTTTTTTCCCAGGCAGCTTAGCTCAACTGGTGTTTTTGAGGAGGGTTGAATAGGCAGCTCTATGTGCCCAGGAACCTCAAACTGCATATGCAGTGCAGTAAAGGGCCAAGAGGCACCTAAGTAAAAGTGTGTGTGTGTGTGTGTGTGTGTGTAGGGGGTGGGGGTGATTGGGCTACCCTGATGGGCCATTTATAGGCTTATGGCCACAAAACAAAGAGAAAATTCAAGGGCTTTACAGAAGGCGCTTAAACTGCTAGCTCCCATGCTTTGTAGTGCTAGCAAGACATGCATTCAGTCAGCAATCATGCTTATTTGCCAACATTTACTGCTCATTTAACACTGCATAAGAGTTATATGGAAACAGGGGTGGAGTAGGGACTGATGTATGTCATCTGTGTGTGTGTGTGTGTGTTTGTGTGTGTAAGTGTGTTTAAGTGTGAGGAGCTGTTTACACCCAGTCCCTGAACAAGCCCTCAACTGTGTAATTAAACCTGAAGAAATATATTCTCTTCCTGTGCCATTCCCCCCCCCCCTCCATCACCTCCTTCAGCAAGAGTGATATAATTTGTTTACCAGGTGACAGCTATGCATCTGGCAGACTGGTGTGCCTACACTGCTTTTCTTGCAATGGCTTCAGCAAGCTGTGGTGCGCTAGATTAATTTTCATGAGTTTTGTATGGCTTGGCAACACAATAAATAAAATGGTGAGTGTTGTGTCAGAGAAGGAGAGAGAGGGGGAAGGAGTGATGGAGGTAGAGAGTAAGTAACGGAGCGAGTGAGAGAGAGTGGGGGAGGGGGGCGGGGTTTTTTGCTGGCATGCCAAATGCGGCGAAGGCGGTGAAGGAAAAACGGGATGACTCTGCACACTTGCACACTCCGAGCCATCGCTCAAAGAAAGTGACGTGCCCCAGGATTGCATCAAAAGGTCTCTTTCAACTGCGTTTATGATGTCAAATGACAGGACGGCAGGGTAGTAATCTCTCTAATTAGGGGTTTTTGAGTAGGCGAGACTTGGTGTGTTTCTGGTTTTGTTTGACTCTTGAGGCAGATTGTCTCAGTAAAGGAGGCAACGTTTGAAAAGAATGTTCAAGAGGCACTCTGTACTGGTGTGTAGCATAAACACTGAAGTCAAATTGAACTTAATAATGCAGTGTGTGGCTCTTTATCCGTGTGTGTGTGTGTGGCAGATGTGTGTTTGTGTATGGAGACGCTGGTAAGCAATGAAGGTTTTATGTTTTAACAGGTGGTGTTGTGTATAGTATAGTGAAATGGGCTCCTGCCCATGTAGCCTCTCCCTCAGTGTAAGGCAGCGGTCATTCTCTATTGAGTTGTTGGAGGACTACTTCCTTTATCACATGAAATTTTTTTTTTTTTTTCTTCTCATGATCCCCTCCCCTGGTCCCCTGAAATCTTGTTAAACAGTAGAGCGTCCGGAGAGACTTAATGGCAGTGGGCAAATTGAAGTCAAGTTTTTCTTGTCTGCTTCAAGAGCAAGCCTGTCAGTAGGTGTGTGTGTGTGTGTGTGTGTGTGTGTGTGTGTGTGTGAGTGTGTCAGACGTAAATTTGAGTGGAGGTAGTAGACTGCTAAAGGGAAACATGAGTGTTTGGTCCTGGCTGCAGGCATAAGGGTGTAAGTAGGACCTCTAGTTCAAAAAAAGAGGGATCAGAGGAGGGGGGAAAGAAAGAGGAAGAGAAGGAAGCCCTGCTTAGTTCATCTCCAGGGATTCTCTTTTCTCTCCCTTCTCTTCTACATTTTGTTTTGGCAACATTAACTCCTATTGTCATCTCAAGTTCTGCTATGATATCAGTATTTGGCTCATCTTGTAGGTCCCACCCCTCACCCCGACCCTACCACACACATGCCCTCTAAAAAAAAATCCCCAAAAGATGACTCACTTTCCCTTCAATCTCTCTCTCTGTTGAAATGGATTTGTTGTCTTGGGGCATTCGCCTATTAAATACTTTGGGTGAATTTTGATCCTCGCTCACTCTCCATGGATGACCGATCACAGCCCCAAATATTATACTGGGGTTGGGGTAGTCAGGAGGCTGGCGGTGGTGGTGGCAGCAGCGATGTCGCAGGGGAGAGAAGAGCTGACTGATTCTCTCTCCCCTCTCATTTAGCAGCCTGTTTTGCCTCTTCAGATCTGCCGTTCTGGCGGGGGCTGCAGTGCCCGTCCCTGGTGAACGGTATTAAATGAAGTTACTAGATATGAGTACTTAAGGGGCCAGGACAGAGGAGGGGTTGCCAAGGCGCTCTGAGGCTTTTGGTGCACTCATCCGTGTCTGTCTGTGTCTCTCTCTCTCTCTCATTTCAGCTACTAGCTGACTTATTTGTATTGCAGGGACATTTTGCCCCTCTTCTCTAGCCCAGTTGTGTGTGTGTGTGTGTGTGTGTGTGCGCGCGCTCTCCCGGATTGTGCTTCTTCTCTGAGGGGTAATCAGGCAAAAACAAACACGGCACGTCTGTCGCAACCACCTCCACCCCCTCCCCCCACCCACTCCCTCACCCCGTTTGCATTCTTCCCACTCCTCTCCACTCCCCTCCCCTCCCTTCCCTTCCCCAGGTTTTGAAAAAGTATTTATTTTTTAATGGGGGTGAATGGGCAGAAACACAGCCGACGGTAATGGATTTATAGACATGCAGAGTAATAGCCTGCTTGGCAGTGTGCATATCGATCTAGGCACAGTCATCTGGACAATAATAGGTGTCGTCACTTAAGGGGAAAAAAGAAAAAGGTGGCTGGGAGAAAGCTCCTATGTCTGTGTTTGTTCATTTTGTCTGTTTATTTGTTTGTTTATAATTAGTAGAAGTAGACGGCTTATTGCTCTGTATTTTTCGCAGGCGTACCTTTCTGGGCAGCCTGCTCAGCTAGAAGTCATCTTTTTCACCCTCTTTTTTTTCCCTTTTTTTTTTGTTGTAAAGAGCCATTTTGTTTCAGCCAGTGCCTCTTTCTACCCCATAAAATTCCCAAAGAGAACAGCAACAAGGCAATAAAGTGGATTGAGAAGGGCCGGGTGCCGCTGAGGTGGTTTTTTGAAGGGGAGTGGAGGGGAAGAGGCTGAGAGAGAGGCACTGTGGCAGCGCTGTTGAATGCTGAGCAGAATTGAATAGACATAGTCAGCTTCCCAGATACATGCTTAGGCCTGTAGAATGCGGAGTGCTTTGCTTGTAACTGCATCGGTTGTCTCCTTTCATTATCGGTTAATGGTGCCCAACTTGACAGGGCCATGCGATAAACAGAGTAGCTGTGAAATCCTGGAGGTGGAGTTCTCATCCAGCTGATAATGGGATCTCATCTGCCACTGGTAGGGGGGAGGAGGGAGAAAGAGAGAGAAAGAAAGAGTGAGGGGGACTGTGGCACAGCCATGTGGGGGCAGGAAACGCAACGAAAAGTGTTTGGGCTTCCTATCGCTTTGCTCTTACACTCAGTCCTGCACAAAAAAAACCCCTAGCGGCAGCCATCTAACAAAATGCCTGCTGTGTAGCCAAGCATTTTTTTTTTTAACTGTGTACGTGTGGTGAGCTTAGATTAGCAGTGATCGGGACTAAAAATGTTGTGACTAAAACCAGCATTTTGCTTATTTTTGATGTTGCAGTATTGTGTTTACATAGGTGAGTTATAGGTATGATGAAAGATAGGACTGCTTCATCTATTTTACACTAGGGATATGCCCATTCATTGAAAACAAATCTTTGTTTGGACTTGTCCGTGGGAATTGTGCACTCATGTGTATACACGCGCACACACACTCTCTCACTCACTCTCTCTCTGATAAACCACCCTCAGAACATTTAGTTTCTCCCCTACCTTGGAAAAGCACTACAGTGTTGTTGTCACATGTGATTGAGTCAGAGACTATTCCACTTGCCCCTGGCCTGAAGCTATTGGCAGCCTGTTTAAGCGTCTATGATTGGTACCCCTATGAAAATGACGTTCTCCAAATATCTCTTTCGCTGTGGGAGAGTTTCACATAACCAAGTGAGTCCGACTTAAAGCTGCCTTGGTGTGTGTGTGTGAGTGGTCGGGGGAGGGCAGACCTCCTTGTTCTTGCTAGGCTTTATTATTATATCAAGTTGGGAGGAGCTGTAAGAAGGTATCTCAATAAATATACCTAAGTCTGAAGCTATTTGATGACTGGGAGGTTGAGACTGTGCGTATGTGTATATAATATGGAGGCTCGTGCTGACGGTGGTTGGAAGCGGCAGGTCTCGCTCAGTGAAAAGCCTCTCCAGGGTACCTAGAAGCTTTGGCCGGCTGTGGGATCGCTAGGGACACCTCCTCCTCTTGGAGAAGAGAGAGGAAGGCTGATGGGCGGGGGGTCTGACAGGCAACATGGTTTGCAGAACAATAAAAGGCCCTCTCTACACCAAACTGAATTCCTATTGATCTATCCTGCCTCTTCAAATACACTGTTTGTGTCGGTTGCTGAGTTAAGATAGTCTTGTTTGGATTATGTGCGCTTGTCGGTTAATTGGATTTAGGAGCAGAGAAATGGGAATTAATGTGCTTGCAGCCTGGCGAAATATATTTCAATACGAGACAAACGGGTTGTGATTGAATACTTAACATGCGTCCACACACAGACACCGATGGGGATTTTTTTTCACGCACACACCACTCACACCTTGGAGAGCGTGACCGTCGCCTTCCCTTGCTTAATTCCGTTGGCCAGACAACCAGATTGAAAAACGACGAGTAATAGGCCATGCGTCAATACCCCCCCCCCCCCAGTTCCACTATATAATCATGCGCATAACACCAGATGATCCTCCTGCCCCAATCAATTTAGAAAATGTACGTTTCACTGTCACACGCGGCATTTAGAAAGACCCACAGTGCCTTAGAAGAACACGCTGCCAATGAATGGGTTTAAGAGTGAGTGAGTAATTAATTCATTATCTGAAAATGCAAATGAGCAGCACAACCAAGAGCAAAGTGCAACAACGCATGCCTCATGTTTAATACAAACTCCAGGGTTACCGCCACCATTCTGTCCTTAATGGCCGGGCCAATAATGCTAACATGCTTGATTTTTTCTTTTTTTTTTTTTTTGTAATTTGTCACTGAAAATCAGTGCCGTGTGCTGGAAATGAAACTATTCATTGACTTTCCCCCAACCCTTTTTATGTATTCTCCTTTAGTCAGATGTTTTTTTCTATTTATTTTAATCGGACATTTAAGTCAACGCTGCGTTTTAATATTCTTTACTGCATCTCGTGCAGGCAGTGTTGATCTCGCTCGGGATATGGTCTTTCTAACATCTTGCTTACTGGTGCAGTTTCGAGCAGACCATATCCTCAACGGGTTACCATCAATCACGTATTTCATTCTAGTTCCTTTGTCCCGGCAATAATTTGAATCCACTCCATGTTTTTGTTTTGTTCGTATTTTTTGCAATGGGGTGTGGGGGGTAATTCTCCTTCACTAGTGTCTGGATAAAGAAAGACTAGGTCAGCCATGTGGATGCGTCTGTTGAACAGCTGAAGAGAGGGGGGGGGGCTCACAGAGAGACGGGGGAGATAGGCAGAACGCGGTGTGTGTGTGTGTGCATGCATATGAAAGAGGGAGAGGGGTAGAGGCAAGGAGAGCGCGCGCGCGTGTGAGTGTGTGTGAGAGTGTGTGTGTGTGTGTGTGTGAAAAGGAAGCCGAGTCTGTAAGCGGTGAACTCCGTGATTTCCTACCCCTCGAAGTGCTGCACTGTATCAAGACTACAGTCCTTTATGCGTTTCTCATCGGGAGCTATAACACGGCGCAAAGGAAAGGGATCCGCCGTGTGCTTTTTGAAGGAGTCCCTCGGCGATCGGAACGTGAATAAATTAACAAAAGCGAGGTCGTCTTTTGTTGAAGCAAGTGCCCGCTTCTCCTTGCACGAGCAGCGGCTCTTTAAGGATATAGTGTCGGCGCGATATTGTTTAACCCTGGTTCTTGGATCTGACCCAGGCCAACAAGTTCGGCCGGGTCATTTGGTAGTAGCTGCCGAGGATTCCGTTTGAAGTTGTTTGCAGCAGTCGCTTGGAACTTAGATCATCAGACTGGCGGGTGAGTGCCTGGCTACACTGAATAATAATAAAAAAAAAGTTTTTCGAGGGGAAGGGATATGAGTGGTTTGGAAGGTGTGTATGTGAAGGGGGGGGGGTACGCCTGGAATGTGGAATGTTGGCCTTTGCCACAGGCTTAGAAGTTAAAACCACGAGTTTGCCTAGCTTCAGAATTTTACTATAAATGTGGTCTCAAGAGAAAATCGTTCTAGGGAAATCGAATGCTGTGCTTTTCTACGACATAAGGCAAGCACAAAGTTGGTTACATTGTTGTTTAAATTCTTGATTTTTTTTCCCCTCTGCTTTTTCCCTTTCTGGGACCCTCTTGGCAGGCTGAGGGGGAACCCATGAGTAACCCAGAGACCTTTGCTTTGAACTTCTTTACCCCTTTGTTTGAACACACCCCCAGGGCCTTTTTTTCTGTGCCTGAAACTAAGATGCACTTAATTAATAATAGATGTTACTTGGGTTTCAAACTAATGACACTTTCAAAGTTTGAGCCAATGTTAGCTGGTTGTAGCTAGTCTTAAATAGACAACATGGGCAGCACATGTATTTCTATTTTTTTTTTCACGGCTAACAGTTTAATGGCTTAAATGCCCTAGGTTTAGCTAAACTAGCCTGTGTAGTTAAAAGCTGCCATGTTAACCCAAACAAATGAAACGAGTGTGTTTTAGGAATGCCCCTACTTCCACAGCTTGCTCTTTGACTAACTATATCTATTCACTTGTGGTTTGGAGTGATGGGTTGTAACCATTTGTTTACTGAAAACGTTTTGGGATAGGATGATGGAGGCTTTGGGGAGGACCTGTTTGGCCAGTTGTAACCTGCCAAGCAGACGGTCAGATTCAGCTTTGCTTCCTTTTGTTGTTTGCTAAGAGTATGAGATCCATGGGGCTTTATGTGAGCGGGTCTGTGTGTGATTAGTCAAGCTCTCAGACTCAGAGATTTGTTGGAAAGTTGAACAGTAAGGCAGTCTGTTTAGAGTATGTGTGTGTGAGAGAGAGAGAACAAGCTTGTGTGGGTGGGGGGGTTGGAGGCTTGAAAATGGCTAAAAAAAAAAGTATTTGTTTCACGTTACCCTTATCTGATCATGTCCTCACGGCCTACACACAAAATGGGGTAAGTGTGGCTCTGTGTCCCCCACCCCTCTTCCTCCTAAACCCACAACCATAATCACAGTTTTATTGGTCATACTTAAATTTCATGTGACTCTAGACAGTCAGCTCAGTTCCTCAGGGTATGAGAGAATAAGAGAATATTCCACTAAAAATAAATAACTTGATGTCATTTGGGGATAATAGTGGCGGGAGCCAGAACTGCAGCAGTGTTCACCCAGAATGCACTCAAAGGCTTCCAGCCCCTCCCAAGTATGTGCTCCGAACGTTTTTGCCCTTTACTTTTTTTTTGATGACCCCCAAACCCGATTTTAAAAACTGCTGAAATGTTAATTGTCTTGTGGTTGCAGGGTTAATCTGGACGACTGTCCTCAATCCTCCCCCCCCCCCCCCCTATTATTTTTTTCTTTTGCATATATTTTCCTCCCGCTCGCTCTCCCTCATCGTCCCCTAATAACTGGGAAGTGACCTCTAGCTTAATGATTCAGATGTGATTAATGCACTGGAGTGGGAGGACACTGGTTGGCTAATTCACAGCAACAATGGCCGGTGATGGTTGTGAGGAGAACTAAAGCCAGACCCTCATGTCCAAACCATTCCTCAACCCCTCCACAACCAAAGAACAACCCCCTCTCCTCCCCCTGCCCCTTCCCTTCTCTAGTTCCTTGAGTTGTTCATACATATTTAATATGATGTAAATGTGTCGGTGTGTATATTTGTGTAAGGGAGCACAGTGCTCTTTCTTTACCTATAAACAAAAGGCTAAAGCTATATTGAGGTTTTGCTCATGAGAATATAATCTTTTTTTTTTAAATTTTTTTTTTAAGCACTTGCGTGTGTACGCACGTACACACACAAACATCTGCTCTGGAGTAAGCTATTGTTTGATGATCTTGCTAATGATGCCAACAGGCCCCTTGGCACGCTGCTCACCTCGCCTTGATGCTGAGCTTTTACAAGCAGGAAGTTGCACTGCTAAAGGCCAGGCTAACAGACGACAACAGCTCGATGTGAAAAGGGTAAGGATTAGCTGTGTTGCATGAGCAAGGCGATGGCGCTGATGGACATGTTTGCTTTCCAGTTCAGATGTCTAGATCTTCCTTCAGTCATTAGTCTCCTAATCTTAAGTCATGCTGCGTCTTAAGTAAGTAAGACTCTGCATTGCTGATGTCCAGGCCTCTGTTGGCCAGTCCTAGCTGAGAATCCCAGCTTCACGTGTTGGCTGCTTTGACTTTGACTTTGTCTCCTGCTGAATGGGTCTGACTAAAGAGGGTGAAGTCTTGTTTTTTTTTACTCCCCATTCTATGCCAAAAGAGCTTTTGAATTATGACCCAAAGACAGCCCTGTGAGAAGTGGCTTCAGTGCACTGCTCTCCCTGTCTAGTGATTTAAAAACAAAGGTGTTTATTGTAACACGCTACCTCCAACCCCCACCCCTCAAGCCTGCACCGACTAGCCCGACCACAACACAAGCTGTTGTATCTTATTGCAAATTGCAAAACCACTTTAAGGCTAAATAAGTCGTCTTGGTGTATTTAGCAGCATTTCTTTCTTGGAATATGAGTGTGTTTTGATGGGGGGGAAAAACATGGGTAACTTGGTTAGGTCTTTTTTTTTCTTTTCTTTTGGTTAGGTCTTCTTTCTTCTTTTCTACTTTGGTATTTCTGCATGCCTGGTTGCTCATTGTGTTACTCGTTGTGTTTCACTGCTCTCTGCATAGAGTTGTGATTTGGCTGGACTACTTTGGTCATAGAGCTAAAAGAACAGTTTACTGCCGTGAAGCTAACGCTGAAACCTCTAACCCCTTTCGACCCAGCTTCTTCATGGGTTGACCAGAAGTGTATTTTGGCTGGAAAATGCTGACCTAACACGTTGCTCATCGGGTTGTGCGTAATGCTCACTGAGAGACCTTAGCCAGGGTCTCTGTTGCCCACCCCCCTCCCTCAGCTGCCTTACACTGCAGTAATAGTTTTAACAGCTCTGTTCCAACGACCTCCTCATGAGACAGCTGGGCATGTCTGTTCTCCTCTTTCTGTGTGCATGTCTCTGTGTGTGTGTTTAATGTACGTGTGTGTGTGTGTGAGCGGTTAAACAAGTGCATGTCATACCAAGCAAATCCACATCCACCCCCCCCTCCAGAACACCCCCCCCCCCCTCTCCTCCTGGCTTTTTACGAGCATTTGATTGTCAGCTAGCTCGGCAATGAAAATTACCGCCTAGGAATGATTCCCCAAGCTTGGCCGCACATTGCATTTATCAGCCTTCGCCTTCCATGTAGATAGAACTGGAAAGGTTAACGCGCGCTCTTTGCACTCCTCCACACAACCAATCACACATGCATCACATCTCGCTGTTCTGGAACTGCCAGGGTAGGCAAAGGTAACGTCCCCCTAATGCACGCACACACACGCACACGAATGTACACCAGGCATTCAGAACACAGCCCTGCTCTTCAGAGCCTCACCTCTAAGGAATCAAAAGAAGGGTGTGATAGTCGGATCAAAGGGAGCGTGCGTTCAGGCTGTGTGTGTGTTTGTGCACAAGAGGGCAGAATGAGTATATCCATAAAGTGTGTTGTAGTGGATCAGTTGCCAGGTTGGAGGCTGACAGAACGTTTTGACAGGGGTGTCGGGGGTGTTATTTAATCTGCTAGTGCAGTGCAGTGGAATTCTCTAGGATTACACTGAGCAGAAGCCTCTCTATACACACACACACACACACACACACACACACACACACACACACACACAGCACGTTGTTCTCCCTCCATTTTCTAAATGTGGGCAGTGGCAGTGTGTTTGATATGGGACAGGCTTGCAGTAAGTTGAAGGCTTGCGGGCTGATGCAGCTGAGCTGTTTATCTTCGAGCAGTAGGAGGATGGCATGTGGGTGATGGGGCTCTAATGAATTGGATCAGGGATGAGCGCAATTAATGTCACTTTCAAGACTTTCTTCATGCTAAACTATTTTTTTTTATTTTTTATTTTTTTTTTTCCGGCTTTTTCTATGTTGTGGGTAGCTTTGATTCATCAAGACCCCCCACCCTGGATGGTACCACTAGAATATGTAAAGCATTTACTCTTGCTTGATGTATCTTTTAGCTTCATTCCCGTGTCATGAAATATGAGACTGCAGTTAAGTGCTTTTGTGAAAGAAGCCTCTCTCAAGCATGTAATGCGCTTTTCCAAAAGAATGAAAAAGAGGTCGGTGGCTGTGTGTGCGCCACTGGATTTGCTAGCCTACATGCTAAAGTGTGTTTGTCATTTCTAAAGCAGCAGTTTATTTCATGACCCCATTGGTTGAGTCACTTCTCAGCCTGTGCGGCCTCTCCGATGGCAGTCGTTTTCAAAGGTGTGTTCTAAACAGACATTGTTATCAGGAGAGATTAGGGCAGCATTCTTCTCCCAGACTCTCTTTGTTTAGGGTGTTGAACACCTTTAGGCTCCTCTGATACTGCAACCATAGGGCCCATTTGCCACACGGTGCTACAACAAGGATCAAGCCCAGTCTGCTGGGACCAGTAGACGGGACACATGAGTCACTGGTGAACTCTGGGTGACTCATTGCGCTACCAGCAGAAGGTCTGTGAGGGAATTTATTATTATTTTTTGTAATGGAGAGTTTGATTGTTTTGAATCTCTCTTCCATTACCATTTCCAACAGCACACTGAAACCGATAAATCAGTGGAAAGTCGGAAAGGCTAAGGGCTAAGAGGGCTTATTCACTGCTGAAATAACATGACTCAGTTGACAGGCTAATAAAGTAGAGCTTTATGGTGCGATCCTTAGTAGTGTTGCTATCGCTACCACTCAAGGGCAGGTGACACACACACACACACACGTTGTGAAGAAAAATAATAATTATGATATTTGCCTCGGGGCACGGCTTTTCTTCACAAGATTGTTCATTGATGGTCAATTCTGGCTTTTTGAGTAATAAAAAGGATCACTGCGATGTCCTTTCTGCTTTTTAATTGACTCTTTTCGACTAAAAACCCAGCCGGAAGAGGTTGCTCAGTCTCTCAGAATACCATCAACAGGCAGCTGTTTTGCATTTTACTTCATGTGCAATACATGCTGCCTGAACTCTGTTAGATATATGCCAAAAATAGGACATTTCACTTTATCTGTGGTCAGGGTGCTGACAGCCTAGGTTTATTTATTTTGTCAGCAGTGCTCCAATCTGAAAAAAAAAAAAAAATAAGGATTGTTGTACCAAAAACAAAAAGATGCTTGGTGATTGTTATCACTCTTGTGAGCATTAAGCACAGGAGTGGCGTTTAGGAAATTGGGATAATTGAAAGTGATATTTTTAATACGCCCTGAAGCAGCTGAGCCCTGCTGAGGGGGCTCTCGCCTGTGCGGACTGAGAGAATGGGTTGGGGGGACATCTGGACCTGTTAATTCTGCATATGGTCATAAAGAAAGGCTGATCTCCCCATGGACCTGGCTAAAGATGTGTGTGTGTGTGTGTGTGTGTGTGTGTGTGAGAGAGAGAAGTTGAAATCAACAGATACAGTGTTAAGCTTCCAGTTCCTCATCTGGCTTTTCTGTTGATGATGTATGTGCTGATGTAGACTCCATATTTGGGTAGCCATGAATGTCTGTGATTAAACAGTGAAGGAATCCGGTGTGAAGCCAAGCACATACGCCTTGTTTGACTCAGATAAGGATGCAAAGTGAAAACAAATGCAAAAAGCAGCCTAGATACAAACCTAGTCTATTGGCTGGTGGACAACAAAAATGCATCCAAGATAAAAAAAAAACCGAACAAAAAAAAAAAACGGTTGTCCCCACCACCTTTTTATGACGAAAGATCACAACTCGGGGGTGTAGTTTGTGTTTTTGTGCCGTGACAACCCTGTTAGGGCTAGCCTCCAATGTCACAGCTATTTGCTACACATGTTCTTTTAATATTGCTCAGTGCTCCTTGTGCACGGGACAACTCGGGGTCCTGTGTGAAGCGTCTGGTCTGGGCAAACAAAAGCCTTTAGGCCTTTCCCTTACCCCCTGCCCCACCCCCCCATACCCACGCCACTCCTGCCGCCAGCCTTGTCAGTCAGGGGTTTTTATGTGTTTAGTGCAAGTCAACAGAGATGAAAGCGACACCCGCTGCGGAGTGACAGATCTGAGACGTTCAAAGGAACAGGCAGGCTACAGAGCGGACCTGCCTGTGCACCTCCAATCCTATTTGGGATTGTAAACATTAAATGTGTTGAAGTGTATGACTTCTATTTATGCATCAAATCTGCTGTTCGCTCTGAATTATACATCAGCACCCCCCTCCTCCTTTCCTCCCTATTCTTAAATAATGCAGGAATCTGGGCCCTCCATGGTTTAGTGGCTAAAGCGAGAAGAATAATTTGCTGATCATTAACACATTTGTGTGTGTGTTTGTGTTTGTGTTCATTTCAGAACTATTTTACCAGGTTGTTTTTTTCCCCCCCCTCTCTTGATCCTATTTCTCAGCTGGGCGAGTAGCTTATCAATAGTGTACGAACAGATATAGATTTTCCGCTAGTGCTGTGGTGGAAATGGCAGCTGCAATTATGACTCTCTCCATAGGTTAGTCACAGCAAGTGTCTCTTTTCTTGCCATGCTCTGTTACTCTGTGAAGCTTAGTAGTCGTGTGAAATGTGTTTTTCAATTGTGGCTGTGTAGAAGGCAAAAAAAAAAAACATAATATCCACTTGAGCGGTGATCTCCCACATGACATACTCAGCCCTTGGGAGTGCTTGTCCTGGTGACCCCTTTGTTCCGTTTGACATCCCTCAGACTAAGGAGGGGAAAAAAGATTGCCCAAAGACTATAGGTAGCGCATTGGTAATGAGGGGTAAATGATTGAGTGTCCTGGGAAGCCCAGATTAAATATTCTGCACAAACAGTTGGGGTCAACAGCGCAAGTCATATCTACGCTTAAGTAATTGAGTTTTGCCAGCTGTGCATTCCTGTTTGGAAATGACTGGCGATTTTGTAAACAAGACAAGAGGTGAAGGTTGGTACACACAACCTCCACCCCTCCCCCCACCCTCCATTTACTGCACCCAGGGCAGGTTCACAGCCAACTACACGAGTGGGCTACATCAAACCGCTTTGTACAGTTTTAAAATTAACTGAATAAATAATGCAGGGGCACCTCCCCCCCCCCACACACACCACCCACACTCTCCTAATCCATTTGTTGCAAAAACATCAATTACAATATGAAAGGTTCAGTGGCAGAAAGAAATGTTTTCACCGTTCCAAATAGGAAAAATGGATGACTGGGAAGAAGGTGGAGTGTAAAACAGACAGTGTAAATGTAGCACCTGGCTGGTCTCCAGCTGGTCATTTTCAGGGGCTCATCAGTGTGAAGTGGGTCTAGTCACAGACGCATGCACACACACACACACACACACACACACACACACACACGCACACAGGGGAAAAAACGATGGAGCCGGTGCTTTATCCCCGTTCCCGGCTGCCATTTTGCTTGGCCAGGGCGTTTTGTTTCTGTCCGCCAGGCTCCTTCACAAGTGCCTCTGTCCACTTCAGTTCCCTCTGACTTGATGAACTGCGCTAGCATGCTGCTGTTTAACTGGCATCTCATGCCTGTGTCAGCAGAGTCAGCTGCTGGAGCTAGCCCGAGGTTCAGCCCTGCCAATAAGACTGTGTGTGATGCAACCAACGCCAGCCTGAGCCTATGCCTGAGCCTGATCCACAAATGTGGGGAAATGTGTGGATACATGACCCTGGTGTGGAATTTTTGGCGAACACATTTTCACAATTTCTCAAGGTGACATGAAGAGGTTGTTTATTCTATTATTTTCAGATGAAATTCACAACATTTCTGCGGTATCTTAATTAGATGGTTAAAACTTGTCTGTAGTTAAAAGACATCAACAGCATTTAATGAGATTTTTTCCCCTCATAACAGACTTTATGGCCCCTGCCCACCTAACATTAGATATTTAAAGAGAAGAGAAAGAACCAGATATTTCACACACACTAATTTGTCAGCTTTGATCAAGAAAAGAATATTTGTTATCAGTCCATTGTACTTATACTTGTACTTAATAGCGGGCAGCGTGCATTCTGATAGAGGAGATGACTGATTTGCTGCCCTAAAATTTTAAATGCATTAATGCCTATTACCAAAAAGCCATGTGCCTAAAAGACCCTGCTCTCTGAGAGATTATGTTTGTGGATGTTTGTTACAGCTCAGCGTCTGTTTAAGTTTGACAAAACGGCCGTAATCATTTCAACATGCAGTGCTCTGCCAGTTCTTCGTGTCTAAACTGGATTAGGCTAGTCCTGACAGATTGGGGCAGCGATGCATTAAAACGACAGTGAGATTATTTTGCCTCTTGACCCGCTGATGCCGGTGTCGATTCCCTCTCTTTATCCCAAAGAATTTAGTCTAGCTGCTTAGAATCCTGCACTTCTCATCTCACTGTAGGTGGTTAGAGAGTCTGCTTGCCATAAACCCCTCTTTTATTAGAAAACCACAGGATTCATAAACCATGTTGTTTATACTTCTAGGCAAGGCTAAGCTATCTTCATTGAGAGTGGAGCCTTTGCTAGCAGCAAGTTGTATCTTAGAACCTTTCGTTTGAAATTGTGCTTTTCTTGTGTTTTTTTTTTAACCTGCTTCCTCCAGTGTTGCACTGGTAAATGCAGGTTTTTGATTGCACAGTCTCTTAATGTTTGTGCTCAGATCTAAGCCGAGATCAAAGTTAGCTGTTTAGATGGTTCGGAGAGTCAGTGAGTCTTTTCCCTCTGGGCTGGTGTACGGTGAACAGCGAGCTTCTCTCTCTCTCTCTCTCTCTCTCTCTCTCTCTCTCTCTCTCTCTCTCTCTCTCTCGGCTCTCTTGGCTCAGCCAGCTTGGCGTGTAAGCTGACCTGTCAGGAGCTCGCAGGGGTCGGCTGCTCTAGTTTTGGGAAGGATCCTCTCCTTCATCCCCCTCTTCCTCCTCCTCCCGTTGGGGGCCGCCTACAGCTATGGCAGACGGTTATCCCCTGTTGAGTCTCTTGAAAAGACATCTCTCTTGTTTGTGTTTTTTTCCCCCTTTCTTTTTTCTTACTTTTTTTTCTTCAACGTCCAAGAATACCTGTTAAGCCTGAGAACGTGCATTGCGCTTTATTTTTATTTATTTTTTTCAACAGGCAGGAGTAAAGCCAGAGGTGCACTAATAACCCTCCCACCTCCTTCACAGGAACAG
>JAGFZM010000069.1:382189-400393 GCA_017657215.1 Limnothrissa miodon
CCCCCCCCCCCCCCCCCCCCCCTTCTTTGAGGACACGCTTGATTGGGTGATGGTCTCAAGTACAGGATGGTTCATCTGAGCCGGTGGCTAACTAGACTTCCTGGCTTGAGACAAAGGCTTTATTATATGTGACTGGTCATTGAATGTGTGTGTGTGTGTGTGTGTGTGTGTGTTTGGCATCCATCACTCCAGTGGCTCATGATTATGTGATTAATGGCGTGGCATCAGCCACGCTCTGTAATCAGTCCGAGCCGCTTCTGTTCCTGCCGCCGCAGCTGCCCTGTCAGCGGCCAGCCGTTTCCCTGGCAATGTGACGGGCACACAACGCAGAGTGACGAGCGGAGTTGTCAAGCGCTTCGCCTGAGCCTGTCACAAACCATTTCTTCTCCATATCTCTTTCTCTCTTGTCTTTCTTTTCATTCCCTCGCCCTCTCTCTCTCTCTCTCTGTCTGTCTCTCTCTCTCTCTGTCTCTCTGTCTCCTCCTTCTCCCTCTCTGCGACATATTTACCCTCAGATGGACTTTCATCATGGCTGCCAGGCTTGTCACTGGGGCTCTGGTGTCCCTGAGCGCATTCTAGAACACGTTCAATAAATCCGGGCCAAGCTTGTTCACAATGCTTGATGGAAGTCTTGATGGTCATTGAAATCGTGGTAACCCAACCACTTGACTTTTTTTTTTTTTTTTTTCTTTTCTTCTCCTATCTCTTTTTTTCGTAATTTCTTCCACGCTCTCTCTCAATTATATGTCTTCACACTAATTCAGAGGCTTAGTCATTCATTGCTTGTGATCTTTTGACCCGCGCTCCTTACAACCTTACAATCTCCTGGTGAAGAGACTGCAGTACTACTGATCCAAATCCCCCCAATACAGCATGCAGTGGTAGCAGTGATCGCTTTTCCTACTAAATGGGACCCTGTTCCAGCTCTGGGCCCATCTACCCATGCTAGTGTGTATCCACGCCAGATGTAATTGATCTAAATGTGTGAATATAGTTTTTCGTCTGGTCACTGAAGGAGGCTACATGCTCATTTAAGTGGTAAAAGGCTAATTTCAGTTTTGTAGAAGAGGGAAAATATGGATAAAACGGGCATCTACATTCATTTCATGAGCCAGATGATCAGATGCTCAAAAGTGCCGTTTGTATTTCATACAAAACACACACACACACACACACACACACACAGATATAGAGAGAAAGAGGGTAGCGCAGAGCTTGGGTGTGATTGCTGCTGCCTTGATGCTTTCCCTAGCCCTTCAGATGTGGCCCGAGCTATTTGCAGATCCCACTCCGCGGGAGGGAATCTTGTGCAAATTACTGTGTGCAGCATGTGCAGCCCTCTCCCCGCTCTCGTTCTCTCTCTCTCTCTCTCTCTCTCTCACACACACACACACACTCACACACACACACACATAGAGAGCAGGGGGAATAGAGGTGGCGGCAGCTTGAAAGCGTGTCTGATGTTTGTCGTGGGTGTGATGGCGCTAGCACGGCGAGCACATTCCTCCAGAGGCCAGGCGTTACCCGTGGAGATTTGATGAGCTCTCCCCCGACCCGCCAGGACACTCGAGAGAGGGGGACAAAGCTCAAGAAGAGTGATTGATTAAGCTGATTATGTTTATTGACTGGTGCCTGTCATCTCATTTCTTCTCTTTGTACCTTTCCCCTCACCCCCACCGCCCTCCATGCTCAAATCTTTAATGCTGCCGGACTGAGTGGCTAATCAGAGTTGCTGTGTTCACCCGTGTTGGCCTAAATCCAGATTGATCGGATGGAACTGGGTGTCTGGAAGGGGATGGTGTTGGAGAAGTTGATGCTCCTAGAATGTTTGTGTGACAAAGAAAAACTCACCTTTTCTCCTTTTTGTTTTTTTCTCTACAGCTCTCCTGAAACACTGGGGTTGTCGGTGCGGCAGACTTTTTCCTGGATCTGACCGGTAAATTCAGAAGACTGAAGCCCAGGCTCACAGTCTACCTTTCACGGAGGCCCAGCCGTGAGAGGACAGAGGAAGGCACGTGGCGTATCATGACTGCCGACAAGGACAAGGACAAGGAGCGGGACCGCGACAGGGACCGGGACCGGGACAGAGACAGAGAGCGCGAACGGGACAAGAGCCGCAGCGGCGGCGGCGGTAGTAGTGCCGGTGGCGATCGGGACAAAGGCCGCGAGAGCGAGAGCTCCCGGCCGAGACGCAGCTGCACGCTAGAGGGCGGCGCCCGTAACTACGCAGAGAGCGAACACAGCGAGGATGAGGACAACGAGGGTGGCGCCCCTGGCGGCGGGGGCGGAGGAGGAGGAGGTGGTGGTGGTGGTGGTGGTAGTGGAGCCGGGGCTGGTGGAGGAGGCGGAGGGGGAGGCGCAGTTGGGGGTGGAGGGGCTGGCAGTGGAGCTACTGCCTCCGAGGAAGGAGGCAAGAAGAGCAAGAAGAAGCTGCCCAAGAAGAAGTCGCGCTACGAGCGCACCGAAAATGGAGAGATCACCTCCTTCATCACAGAGGATGACATTGTCTATCGGCCAGGAGGTAAGAGTAACATGCAGGCACAGGAACAATTCTTACACACACAGGCACGTAAACATGTCCAAGCTGAAATACAGAGACAACACGTCTTGAACTTTTGAGTCCATGCACGCCATTGCAAAATGCCTCAAACATATCTACACAACATACTCTCTCGTCAGTTCTTCATCTTGCATGCTCCAGTAACTCGCACACATGTATCTTTGTGACGGCTGGTGTCTCAGGAGCTCCACTAAGCCTTTGGCACAGTATGCGGTAAATGCCATCCGGCAGGTGAAGAATTGATTCAGCCATTTTGGGAAGTGCCTGTATGTGGTGTGCACCTAGGTATGGCTCTCCATGCTCAGGATAGAATTGCATAGTTTGCACTCTAAAATGCACACCATTACACTTGCGATTCCATTTACATTGTGGTGTGCTTTTCCTCACAGCAGACATATTTCTTAGATTGTTCACAAATCTCTGCACCTACTGTATAACCACGTAACTGGCATTCATCTCTTTGGAATCGCACCACACACACACACACACACACAAATGCACACGTGCACTTACACTGACCGGTTTGTTTCTTGCATTGTAAAGACGAGTCTTCCAGCCCATTAGTGGATTGAGTTGGTGTAGGGAAGCGAGCGTTGGGCCACAGGCATGGGACACGTGCCCGCGAATCCAAACAGCCTTTTACTGACACAATGATGAGCACGCTCGTGGCTACTAGCCCCGGGAAAGCCTAACCAAATAGCCATAGATTTTAGTGCGTGGAGTGCTGTAGTCAGCGCTGGCTGTGCTAGCTGCCTCAGCAAGGCTCACGGCTCTCCTCCTTGTGCTCCGA
Organism: Limnothrissa miodon; assembly: GCA_017657215.1. Taxonomy (NCBI): domain Eukaryota; kingdom Metazoa; phylum Chordata; class Actinopteri; order Clupeiformes; family Clupeidae; genus Limnothrissa; species Limnothrissa miodon. The sequence goes on from JAGFZM010000069.1 coordinate 385,540, forward strand.
CACAGACCTCGTCCAACCAGTCACCCTGCTCACATTAAAGCAGCAATTCGGAAATGTTTGGGGCAAATGACGGCTTTAGCAATTCCACCACCCGTGCAAAAGCATTCGTGATGGATATAGCCAGGTATGCTTGCTGAAACATTCATGAAAACACATAAATGGATCTCACCATGTCTCATCCTGGTAGACTATTGGGCATTTCATATGAACTGACCTCTTCCTCGGCGATGGAGATTTCTCTGTTCTGAACAATGTAACAATGTAAATGTGGATTTATACAGCTCTTCCCAGCTTTGATATATAAAGGAGCATTGATGTGTATTGGCCCCCTCACACACACACACACACACACTCACACAAAACTCCCATCACCATCTATGCACCTGTATCATGCCATATTACATTAAACTGAGAGGTTTGACAGGAGCTGTCAGGATGTGTGAGGGAAGAGTAAATGATGTAATTGTGTGAGTGTCTGCTATGGCAAAGGCTCCGTGCTGAACCAGTAGGACTCGTGTGAGTTTTTCTCCCAGCACTCGCTGTTGCCCAGTGACGTGCCGCCTGTTTATTGGTCCCTGCTGACACATGCTGCCTCATTAAACTTGTGTTCTGTCCAGCGTTATTTCCCTCCGCAGTACATTTTGTTTTGAATGGCCTTCGCCACCATTGCCAATGAGAGCAGTTTCTCTCTTTCTCTTTCCATCCCCCTCCCTCCATCTCTCCCTGCCTGTCTCTCTCTGCCCCGAGGGACTTTTCAAGCATGGTACGGTACAAACACAACCCACAGTATGAGGGCCGGTGCACAATAAGTCTCAACTAAAAAAGCCTCCTCATTCTTCCCTTCTGTCTGTGTGTGTGAAGGGTGCCTGCATGTTTCACAAGTATTTATATAACCTCTTGGAAGCTTTTAACACGCATGGCACAGACTATTTTTCGGCGCGGCATCTTTTCGTTTGTTCAGCACAAGCTTTTTTTTTCTGCCCCCCTGTTGCGCGTGCTCCCTTTTTTTTTTTTTTTTTTTTTTTGAATTCTGTCCCAAGTAAAGTTTTCCGCCTGGCTCCCATTATGTGTCTGTTGTGTACATGCACGCGGACACACACACACACCAACAAGGAAAGAGTTTTTGGGGTAAAGAAAGTAAGCTTAAAAGACATAACTGTGTGCTGTAAACAAGGCTCTCCCCACTCACTCGTTGTTTAGATATTTGGTGGAACACAAGGCTGGGTGTCGGGGAGTTGGTGGAGGTTAGAATGTCAGCCTTGCCGTTGGTCTCGGGCAGTTTGAGCTGCTATTTATTTATTTATTTATTTATTTATTTATCTATCTATCTATCTATCTATCTATCTATCCCATGCCGTTTTGTCCCTTGTGTCTTTGCCTGCCTGTCCTTTCTGGTCAGCCTGACACACATGAGAAAGGTCAAGCACGAGCACAAATGGATCATCCTTGGCGGGGTAATGTGTCAGAAGCCGCGTCAGAAATTATCGCCGTGCGACGGCCTGATGCAGACACTCTGTACACATGCTCGGTAGGCATTTCTTGGCCATGCACTTAACTGCCCAGGAACCGCAAGCTGGTGATTTCTCACCTGGATCGGGGGGTTGGTTGGGAAGGAGGTGAGGCTGGGGCGGGGGGTTGTTTGTGTTTCTGTGCACGTGCAGAGGGACACATTCTCACCCCTTCCCGCACCACCTCAAAGTCCTTGAAAAAGTCCATGTAGCCTCCTTCATCTGAGCCTGTGCCGCACCACAAGGTCTTCTGCGCTATCAGCGCAGGGGGCCAACCAGACTACAGCAGCCCAGCCCAGAGCCACGCTTTTAAAGAGGCGTTTATGAAATCACAGTGCGTGTTCCCCTCAAGCAACCAGCCTGTTTCGCTCGGCCTGCCTGTTTATGCAGCTGAGATGCTATAAGACACCGATGACAAACCGGCTTTGATATAGATTTTTTTTTTCTTCCTTCCCCCCCCCCCCCCCCTCCCAGTCTCCACTGTCGCTCCACAGTGGATGGAACAAAGGCTATTGTTGCAGGGAAGTGCATCGTGTGGATTAGGCGGTTGCACCACGCGCCATTAGATTTCCAACACGTCGCCTTTTTGTCACAAATCTCTGATTTGTGTCGGATGCGCTGTACCGCTGGCTCTGATCTTATTGTCTGATTGTTCCGAACAGGCTGCTTGTGTGTGTGTGTGTCTCTCTCTCGCTCTCTCTCTTTCTTTCTCCCCCTCTATTGCTCACTCTCTCTGTGTTTGTGCTCTACATATGCAGATTGCAGATTTTGAAGGTGTGGTTACATGCTTTGTGATGCACATGTTTTTCCCCTTGTTCAGTCCTTTGTTTGCTCTCTTTCTTTCATTCATTCTTTCTCACTCATATTCTCTCTCTCTCTCTTTCTCTCTCTCTCTCTCTCTCTCTCCACCATTCTTTCTCTCTGGTCATTTGCTGCAGCCTTATTGCAATCAGATTTGATTCAACTGGCTTAAGCAGGCACAAAGCCATGGCCTGCATTAAGCCCCAGCTAAACGCTAAATCCTTTTATATTCGTCTAGTGTCACACAATATGGAAAACTGACCACACTTGGAGAGGGTTTTTAAACAGAACACAGCACACACCCCACCTCCCATTGTCCCTGAACCACCACATTAATTGCTTTTGGCATAGCTGGAGTCTTAGACACACACACACACACACACACACACATTCATTTACATGTATAAAATGGATCTCTCACACTCACTCATCTATATGTATATAAATGGATGCTTCCTCAAATGAAGACGAATCATTGGTTCAGATTGCCACACATACACACACCTCCCCTGTTCTCCTTTAGCCGCGCATGGATAAGTAAATGATTTTTGTTCTGCAGGAGACTTAGTGGCCATTGATTACCCAGTAAAAAAAGACAAGCAGAAACAATTGCCATAGAAAGGACTTGGCCTCTATCTTGCTGGACAAGGAGAAATATAAGGAGAGCTTAAGCAAGAGGAGGGATATGGAGAGGGGGAGGAAACTAGGATGAGTCAAGAAGAGGAAATCTGGAGGTGGCATTTGTATTTCGGTCAGTGCATTGGCGGACGGTACACAGGGGCAGCCTGCGGGATCGATTGGGCCTTTTGAGTGGCAGTCCTCTGTCCGTGCTCCCTGTAGTTTTGGCGGATATATATGACACACAGTGCGCTTCATGGATCTGGCTGGGAGATTATACACACGGCAGATCAATAGTGCAAAGCCAGGCAGCACACATACAGGCAACACCTGCCCTATACACACGGGCACACAAATCCCTGACCCCTACACACAAAGTGTCCTTGTCATGTCCATGCAATTTGTTGCCCTGAAGCTTTCTGAATGCTATCTCTCTCTCTTTACCCCCCGGCCAACAACCCCCCTTCCCCTCCACACACACACACACACACACACACTCACCACTCTAAAAGGGAGTGTTAACATGGTCAGACTGTCGTTCTGCATTCACCCTGCCACCTAATATGGCTGGCGGTCCCTGACGTACTCACACTCACCCAGAATGTGTGAGCACAGAGAGAGGACGGTGTGTTTGTCTCTGAAGCGTTGCATGTGGACGAGTCATAGTCATCTAATCCGCAGGTCCTGCCGCGCCCCCGCACGCACATCTCGCCATTGCTTTCAGCTACAGACCTTTTATTCCCCCTGCCCTCACACCCTTACTTAAATGCATGAGGTCAGATGGACAGATGAAATTGGATCAAATCACAGCACTGTCAGCAGGCACGTAAAACATTGTCTATGACAGAAGTCCGCTTTATACTCCGAGATCTAGTCACATTGTACACTATGCACACTAGACAGATTGAACAGTGTAGATGTTCTAAATGTTTTTCCCACCATATGTAAGTTGTATGGGGGAAAAAAAATCTGTCTGTCAAAAAATAGAAACGCATTAGGCAGTCTTTCTCCCTCTGTATGCTAGCTTAGCACAAGCAAGCCTCTCGCATTGGAGGTGATTGATGATCTAACTAAAGGCTACAGCAGGACCCGTGTTTAGTGCATCATAGATTATGACACTGGTGGGAATGTATGCTCCCTGAGCCGTCCATGCCAGGGTTTCAAAATTCTGTGAATTTAAAAAAATGGGATTTTTTTTTTCCTGGAAATTAATACAAATTTAGGAGTTTATGGGAAAGCTAATGTCAAATAAAATGGGTCACAGAAAAATGAAAAACTGATCAGTTAGCACTGCCATTTGGGCTTCTTACCAAATATTGATGTCTTGCATCTAGGATATCTAGGGCTAAAAAAAAAAGATGTGTGATTCTAGATTTTTATTTATTTATTTTGCTCCTTATCTGAAGCGAGTGAGAGGGTAAAATCGCATTATAGACTGTTAGGAAAGGCGGCATCTTTTAGTCGTTGGTTTTTATAAGTCTGGGACCCCTCCCTTATCCCAGCCTAGGCTTTCATTGAGCCCTTAAAACATCCACATCAAAGGAGCTCACATCCAACACATGTCGGAGTCCATACCAGCTAACTGGTTACGGATATTCCCGTGACAGTTGCTGTGGCACACTTCTCACCGCTGGCTGTTGAGATGGGCTTGGAGATTGCAGATCTGTTTGCCTCGTTTTATTTATTTATTCGGCGTCACTTCTGAGTGGTGTAATGTGGTGACGGAATTGCCTGGATTGTCACAGTAGCCCTCTGTGATGTGCGATATCCCAGACTGAAACGTCGGCCACTCTGCACCGGAGCTGATATCTCGGAGGAATGAAAAGGCAGCTCCCTGACGCGCCCGGCAAAAGTCTCCTGCCACGCTCTGACAAGGGCCGGGGGAGAAAAGCGCTCCCCCCCCCCCTCCCCTTCCCAACTCCCCTCTTCGAAACCTAACCACCTGCCGATTACAAATTAGAAAGCTGCTACAGACAAGCGGTTCGTCCATCGCCCTGGCTCGTCAAAGAGCTTCTGTTCCTGAGGCTTAGTGGGAAGGAGCTGTGTGTGTGTGTGTGGGTGTGTGTGTGTGGGGTATGTGTGCTGTTATGGAGCTGCTTCAGAGAGAGGTTCGATCTCTCTATATTCCCAGCCCCCAAACACACAAACACACACATCCCCTCTCTGTTTCTTTTTCCTGGAAATGATTCTGTCTGCTCTTGCAGACTGAATAAATGTGCTGCTAAAATGGGATGGGATTAAATGCCACACAATAAGAGCGCCGGGAGAAGGCAGGGTATCCTAAGGTCTGTAGCTGTGAATAGGGCGGTTGGGTGGTTGGGCGGTTGTTAGTGGTAGATTGAGGTCGGGGCAGAAATTGGATGAGCTTGGGAAATGGGATGGTCGGGGTCAGGGTGGGGGTGGGCAAAGGGTCACTATGATCGGGCTTGACCTCTGACCCTGTAGAGGGAAGCTGTGTGTTGTCCCTCGGCAGGTTATAACCCAGAGAATTGGATGGGGCTTGAGTCTGGGTGTCGTGTTTTTTCAGGGCTTGTGTGCACAGGGGGAAGACAATGGTAGTTCGTTATGGCTGATTGTGGCAGCATCACCATCAACACACACACAGAGACAGACACACACACGCACACCTCCCTCCCTCCCTGTGGTGTCATTATTGCATTCCTCCTGTTCTTTTAATTTGGGGATCAGTGGGCTGCAGTCAGTTTCCTGTCTGTCCTTGCATTGCAGATCTCCTCCCCTCTTCTCTCCTCCCCTCCCTTCCCCTCTTCTCTCATGTTTTTCTCTCTCGCCCTCTCTCTCCTTACCTCTCTTCATTTTCTCACTCCTTTTTTCTCTCCCCACTCATCTCCTCTCTCTTTTTCTCTTTTCATTTCATGTTTTTTCGCCTCCACACCTCCCCTCTTTTTTCCTGCTCTTTAACCACACACAGCCTCACTTGCCCCTTCACTCGCATCCTTTAAATAAACACACCTGATCCCGGACCAGTGAACAGTACATGAGTAATGAAGGGTTTTTTTCTGTTGTTTGTTTCTCTCTCTCTGTCTCTCTCTCTGTCTCTCTCTCTGTCTCTCTCTCTGTCTCTCTCTCTCTCTCTCTCTCTGCTCACATGGGGGAGAGAGAGAGAGAGAGAATTAGCTCACAAATGACATGGCTCGTCACCTCTCCCTGCCCCCTCCAACACACACAAGCCAAACTGCAGTAAGGCAACGTCTCGTTTGACTCTGAGCTCAGGCTGCTTCTCTCCTTTATTGGTAAAGGTGTGTGTTAAATTAGACATGCTTCAGGAGAGCAGCAGATCAGCTGAGTGAACAATGAGCTGCCGCACACTGAGAGGGCTGTGTGTGTGTGTGTGTGTGTGTGTGTGTGTGTGTGTGTGCGCACTTGCTTGCTCTCTCCCTCAAACGCACCCCCCGCCCTCCCACTTCTTCCATTACCTCATGCATATTCATGTGCGCTAAGTGCGGAGTGGCAATCCATTAAGAAGTAATGGCTGCAGATGGATCACGTTTAACTTTGTCTTTTATTCCTCACATTTTTCCCTTTCCTCTATCCCCCCCCCCCCTCCTTTTTTTCACTTCCTTTCTGGTTCATGCACCCTATTGTGCTAGCCATTTCCTACAATCCAGCAACCCAGGCTGATAAATCTCAATTTTAAGGAGGGACTGGAGGCTGGTGCTGTTGGAGGGTCAATAATTGATCCGGTGGTGTTTGCACACCCCCTGCCTTCCGCTCTCTGCCTGGCCGTTCCCTCAGCTGTTCCGCCCCCCAGCTGCTTTAGGAGAGGTGTAACCTGTAGCCCTGGGGAAGGCACAGGGAAGTCTTTCACAAAGTCCCATGAAGCACACACACACACACACACACACACACACACACGTGAAACACCATTCTCCTCAGCTCACTCCACTACCCTCCCCCCTCCCAGCCATTGGTGCTGAGAACCACAAAATGGCTGAAACCTCTGTCTACATCTCACTATATTACCCACCCCTCTACATGGCCCAGGTCTGCTCCAGCTTGCTCCTTACTGCCTGTGACTAATGGAGCCCCATGCAAATGAGCCCAGTAATTCACTCTCCCCAAACGAGCCTTTCCGCCTCCACAGCCGAGGTTGTGTGTTTTTAAATGGCCCCTGCACCGCTACCGTTTAAAAACCAGCTGATTATTCATATGCTTGTGCATTGGGAGGTGTGTGTGTGTGTGTGCGTGTGTAGTCTGATGGTGCCAGGTTGTGTTGCAGCTTATTTTCATGCACAATGCATCTCCACACGCGGCTTGACGCACATATGACTCGTGTCAGATGATCTTGGGGTAAAAAAAAAAAAAATTGATAGCCCAAGGGAACGTTTTCATTTCAAGTGTGTGTGTGCGTGCGCGTGTGTGTGTTCAGTAGAAATGGATTTTCTGAAGAATATACTCCGGTTTATGCCTTCTGTAATTCATCTCTTCTAAGCTCATATCAGCTTTTCTGTATAGCTACCAAGTCCATCCATCTATCTCTCTCTCCTTCTTTCTTTCTTCCTCTCTCTCTCTCACTCTTTCTCTCTCACTCTATGTATTGCTAGCTGTAAGGCAGCTTTAAGCTCTCATTCTCCCCAGTGAACCGCCACCCCCACCCCACCCCTTCTGCTTTTCACCTGACATGGATGGGACTTTTTGAATCATGTCATCTCATCTCCTCTCTGATTTGTCTCTTTTGTTCTCTCTCTCCCTCTACCCCTCCCTCACTTTCTCCCTCTGTCTTTTCCCCCCTCCCCCTTACCTCTCTGTCAGTGAGCTCAGAGACGCAAACACACACACACACACACACTGAGAGGTTGTACAAAAGCACTGATGGATATTTTCATTGGGCCCTTATCTTGTAAATGACTCGCTGGGTCTGGGTGGGGGCCAGGGCCAGGTGGTGTCAATCATACAGGCGGCCGCTGTGACAACTATTAAAAGAGCCAGGGGGGTGTGTGGGGGGAGAGAAGGGAGTATAAAAACAACCCAGCAACCCTCCCACAGGATTCCAGGATTTTGTGTTTAAAAAAATGTTTTGTTTTTGTTTAGTGTTTATATATGTTTTTTTTTCTTTCTTTCTTTTTTTTTTCTTCTGCGGTCCCTCTAAACAAATGGCGGCACTGTGGCCTCCCTATTTGATTTTCCTTTTGACTCAACCCACTGCCTCCTACAGATAAACACGAGAGCGATCAATAACTTACTGCAGCCCAAACAGATAAATAAATGATGATGTAAGGCTACATGGAGAGGTGCTTTTTTTGCTTTCGTTAGAAGCAGCGCATAATGGCTACCACCCGCCCTCCCCACACACACACACACACACACACACACACCCTCACACATAAACCCATCACAACCCAACCTCCTGATGCCTCTTTTGTGTGCACACATTGATGCACACTCAGACTTTTCACATTTTCACATTCTCTGCTGCTTGGGTAAACAAACATCAGTCACCCTTGGCGAGTGGAAAGTTTTTGGAGAATGTCGTATGTCAGGTCTCTGGCTTCCTTTTCCCGTGACCACTCATATGAGTCGCTCTCTCTCGCCCTGTCCCTTCCTATCTCTCTCTCTCTCTCTCTCTCTCTCTCTCTCTCTCTCTCTCCCACTCACTCTGTTCTCTCTCTTTTCTCTCTCTCTCTCTGTCTGTCTGTCTGTCTGTCTCCCTCCCTATCTTGCTCTGTGTGTCTGCCGACAAAGGCTCCAGGTCGGCCATGTTTTTCCTCCCGTGACAACTTGGTCTGTGCATTTCCAGCTTGTTGTGATGGACAAAACCGATCAGATGGAATCATCCTCCTGTGTCCAGACAGACCAGCATTAGCTAGGCTTTAGTAGCGCCCTGTATAGTAAACAAGATCCATGTTGGGCTCCTTTGGCTGCCCTTTCCCCAGTGCCGCTGTGCCTGTGGAGCTAGAAGCCTGACAGGCTCGATGGAAGGTTCCGGATCGATAAAGCAATTCTGCCTTTGACTGCGCCGCTCATTCATTTGGGGAGGTTTTTTTTTTTTTTTTTTTGTTTAAGGGTGGTGCATTTACTATTTAATAATGTCTCGGAGACAGCAGGCGATGTCTGTCTTTTGACGACGTGAAGCACGTGGTCATCATTTTCACAGCGTGCGGAATGGCTGAAAGACGGAGCGACAAGATGGGGGGGGGGGGGGTGGAGGAAGGAAACGTGGATCTTTCTCCCTCTCTCTTCTCTCTTTCTCTCTCTCTCTCTTCTCTCTTTCTCTCTCTCCTCTCTCTCTTTCTCTCTCTCCTGCTTTGTTTTGTTTCTCACTCACTCTCTCTGTTTCTCTGTGTCTTTCACTCTCTCAGCCCTCCAGCAAAATCACAGCACTCTGCTCTCTTTTTCAGGGAGGTCTTAGCTAGCAGACATAATTGTCGACAGACACTTGAACAAACCACCTCAACCCTCCCCCAATCCCCCCCATCCCCCAAACACACACACACACACACACACACACACACACACACCACCACCCCTCATCAAGCACACATGCCTCTCTCTCATTCCCCCTCCCCTTGCTATCCTCCCCTGCTATCTGCCGCAAAACCACACAAACACACACACATAAACACACACTCCTCCCTGACATCCCCCCTCCTTCCACACACACAACCAACCTCCTGCCTGCTGCCCCCTGCATCAACTCGGCAGCATCTCTCCCCAGAGACGGGGTGACCTCCACACCGGGAGAGGCTCGCAGTCAACAGCTCCAGCCTGAAGATGTGCGATTAAGACCGGCAGAGGCATGATAGGAACCAGGCTAGATGATCTGAACCACAACCCCTTATGTAAGCGGGGGGAGGGGTGCAAGGGAGTTCCATATGGAAAAGAAAGAGTGTGTGTGTGTGTGCGTGCGCACTTGCATTCTGTCTTTGAGTTTGTGGTCTTGAACAAGAAAGGGAACACCATATTGACTAGAAAAAGAAAGCGGTGTGAGGGGAAGGGAGAGAGTGAGGTAGGGGTAGTGTATGTGTGTGAGAGAGAGAGAGAGAGAACTGGGAGTAAATCCAGTCAGGGAATGGCTGCTCTCACACTGCTTTGTGTTTTAAACACATTTTGCGCGATCAAAGCGGACGTGTCCTCAGACGTGAGGCTCATGCTTCAGTGTAAATAAGATGTTATCTGAGAGATGGCCAGAGCTCTCTCTCTCTCTCTCTCTCTCTCTCTCTCTCTCTCTCTCTCTCTCTCTCTCTCTCTCCCCCCCCCCCCCTCATAGTCCCTTCAGTGCCAGGAGAGAATAGCTAGGGAAGAGAGAGGGAGGAAGAGAAAATGATCTTTCCATTTAGTAGTGTTGTGTGCCTGCCGTTGGCTGCAAAAGACAGGAAGTGTGTGTGTGTCCCAAGCTGAAGTGTGTGTCCCAAGCTGAAGTGCCTGTCTGTTTTTGTCCTCGGTAGCGTGAATGTTTTTGTGAAGAAGATGAGGGTTCATGACCTGGCCATACCACCAGTCACATTCAATTTAGCAACTCCCCGCTCTGTCTTCCGCCTTGGCTGCATCCTCTCATTAACACACAAACAAATACACACACACACACACACACACACACACAGTGAGTGGCTGGCATTATGCTGGAGAGGTTATGTAATTTTTTTCAGCGCGGCAAACTTTAAGAGCGTCAGAGGGAGTAAAGATTCGGCGGTGTGGAGGTCCGCTTGAGAGAGAGAGAGAGTGCGTCCCGGCAGTTAGATCTATTTTGCGACTGCAGCCGTCACCGTGTGCCAGGCCATCGTTTTTGGTGTCGCATTTGACGGGTGGCCCACACTGCCGCTTCTCCGCTTCTCAACACCCATCCATCCACCCACCCACCCACCCACGCACGCAACCCAGGCCCACAGAGCGTCACAGCAGGCCCTGCTTCAGATGGTGCCCCCTCTTTCTGCGACTGTCTGGAGCGCTCTGTGGGATGCTTGCCTTCTCTCTCACTCAATAGTTCTTTCTCCAACATTGTTGAACAACAACCTACTCTCTGATTTGCGCTCTCTCTCTCTCTCTCTCTCACACTGCTCTTTCTCTTTTACTCATTTTATTTGTCTGTGCCCACACACTCTACCTCCACCAACGTGTCTGTTTCTCTGAGGCCACTTGCCTTCCTCCAACTTTCTGTGGTTTCTCACTACTGCTCGCTTTTTTTTTTGCACTTTGTTTCTTCCCTCTCTCCGTACCTCCCGGTACTAAATATTTAATATGAATTATTACCATACAGCATGATATCGAAACATGTCTTATTATGTTATACCTGTGGTGTTGCTGAGTGACTAGCTTGTGCGTGAACACCTTGTAAATCTCTTGGCTTGTTCTTGTCTTCCAGACTGTGTTTACATTGAGAGCCGTCGGCCCAACACACCCTACTTCATCTGTAGCATTCAGGATTTTAAACTGGTGAGTACAAGGGTGTTTCCATCCTTTTCTCTTTTTTTTTTCCCTCTCTCTCTCACACACTTACACTCTCTCTCTCTCTCTCTCTCTCTCTCTCTCTCTCTCTCTCTCTCTCTCTCTCTCTCTCTCTCTCTCTCGCCTCAAGCCTGGGCTATATCCATGCTGACCTTATCAGCCCACTGTTGTTGTCTTATTTATTTCCATAAGTGCTGTGCATAAGCAGGATCAAACACGGCTTTGATGTCGGGTAATTGCATAGGATTCTGTGTGTGTGTTTGTGTGCACGCGTAAGTGTGTGTACAGATGTGTTGGTGTGTGTGTGTGTGTGTTACCTGTGTGTGTTGTGTATCTAACCCAGGTGTCTGTCGACAGGATTAATGTTTGTGTTTGGGCGATAGTGAAGATCAGTGGAATGTGTAAAAGCTGCCTGCATTCTCTAAAGGGCACACTCGTGGTTGAGGGGGAGGTGGGGGGTGGGTTGGGCACAATCTCAGTGAATCACAGCACGGTCGCTTTTATAAAGTGAGCCATACGCATGTTGTGAAATGGACTTCATCCAAATCTTAGTAGTTTTCTTTTCCCCTCTTTATTGCTCATCCATCCTAAACACACACACACACACACACACACACACACACACACACACATACACATACACACACACTGGCTGAATTAGGGGGAAATATGACACAAGGCAAAGGCACAAACTTCAATCTGCTTCACTCAGTGTCCCTGTGTGTAACCCTTTGTTTTTCTTAAATGTGTTGAGTGAGTGTGTGTGCATGTGTGCACATTTCTTTCGTCTTTCCCCCCCTGCTTGCTTTCCTCTCACCCCAAGCACATTCTTTTTAATCAGCCGCATTGGAAGAAAAAAAAAAACAACAAAATAAAAAAAAAATGACGCTTCAAAGTGAGCGAGGCGGCTCACGACACAAACCTCACGCTCACATTTTAAACTGAATAAACTAAAAATATAATATATATATATATATATATATATATATAAGCAGATTCCCGCTTATGTTGGCACTCCAAAGCTTCTTGTCAGCCCTGAGCCGCAGCACTCTTTTAATTTGCTCCCCATTCACATGCTCTCACACTCATGCATGCAAACACCCTCCCCACCCCCCCCACCCCCACCTTTCTTTGCTTTGCTATACTGTGACCATACCGTTAAACTATAGCGCTAATGGTATATGTCGTGACAAGTCTGAAATCATAACAGCCATAACAGCAATTAGAGGGGAGGCCGCTTTTAGACATTGGGAATGAGCAGGCCGAGGGAGGGAGGGGGCAGGGGCCGTGACCCAGGGGGAGGGGCCCCAGGAGGCCACATTAATGACACAGAACATCCAAGGTGATGATGGGAGGTCAAGGGAGCAGCAGCAGGCAGCAGCAGCGGTGGGTGGGAGGTGGTGGTGTTGGTGGTGGTGGTGGTGGGGGGTGTGTGAGGGAGTATGGCTGAGCCGGGAGAGGGAGGGGGGGGCAGTTGAAGGGTTACTTTAGCAGGAGGTGAGGTGGAGTGTGTGTGTGTGTGTGTGTGTGTGGTGGTGGGGGGTGACCAGCCAGGGATGAGGCGCTTTAATCGGATTGCGGGGCAGAAGTGCTGAGATGGGCAGGAAGGCCCACGCAGGGGCCCAAACAATAACATCCCGCCGGCGCGGTCCTAATCTCCAGCACTTGATTAAGTGCAGATCAAGATGGGGGTTGGGGGAGGAGGGGGTGCTCTTGTCCTGCTTGGCCTCATGGTAAATGTCACATAAGAAAACAAGAGAGATCCATTAGCTTGACTGTGTGTGTGTGCACGCTGCTGCTGCTGCTGCCTTAATAGGCATTCCAAAACTGCTCTGGTGCACTGGACATAGGATGGGTTGCCTGCTTGCGTTCTTGTTCTCAAGGTGCTGTCTCGACGTTCTCCCATAAAGGCATCACATGCAGACTTTGCTATAAACTATGGGTAAATTCATTTAACATTGAAGAAGCATGGAAATGTAAAAATCCATCTTGTGTGTGTGTGTGTGTGTGTGTGTGTGTGCACACATGCTACATGCTCTCTGTCCGTATAGTTTGTGTTTGTGTGTGGCGGGATGTTGTCAGATGGCATGTCGAGTGGTGCGGCAGCACATGTTGGACGAGCGCCTCGACCGCGTTGATCCCAAGCTGTGAGGGGGGGTGGCGGGTCTGGTCCCTCGCCCCCCCCTGACCCCAGCACCGCTGTTGCCTGTCACCGCACAGCCTAATTGGGGACGCAAGCATCTGTCCCCTCCCGAAAAAGAAACCCAAACCGTTGCGAGGGGGGTTGATTGCTATTCCTCTCTTTTAAAACCTCTCCTCTCTTTCCTCCAATCGTTTTCTGTGTGTCTTGTCTTTCATACACACACACTTTCAGTCAGTCAGTCAGTCAGTCAGTCACACACATACACTCTCTCACCCGCGGTCTCTCTGTTTCGTCTCCTGCTGTCTGTGAATCTTCTCCATTGGCAGCAGTAATTGATTAGTTTTTAAGGAAGATCAGAGAATCCTTTTTTTTAAAGGCTCCTTCCCAGAGGCCATCATGACTCATGAGGCCATCGGCAGGTAGGACAGCTGTGTGTGTGTGTGTGTGTGTTTTTAGAATGTAGAGAGTGTGTTTTCTAATCCCCACACCCTCCCCAGGCACCTACTCCCTACTCCCACCTGCATCGCTATCTGATATTAAGGCAGATTCAGTGGATACATAATGTTCAAAGCTCCCTCAGGAACTAGTACTCCCTTCCTCCCTCTCTCACTCCTTCTTTCCTCTCACTCTTCTTCTTTGCCTCTATTCTCCCCACCTACTTCATCCTGCTTTCGTTCTTGCTTTTAAAGGCTCTCTCTCTCTCTCTCTCTCTCTCTCTCTCTCTCTCTCTCTCTCCCTCCCTCCCTCCCTCTCTCCCTCTCTCTTCCTCTCACTCTCCACCCCTCAGTCTCCCCCTCTCCTGTGAAATCAAATATCTCATCATTACAGCGGTTGTCATCAGAAGCTCTTTTGTCGCCTTTACCCCGTTGCTGCAGCACATGCACACGCACACTCACACACACTCACACACACACACACCACACACAGTGAGTTATTTAGCCTCTGCTGCTGGTGCTGTTGTGGGGAGGAAGGGAGGGGCTCTTCACCAGTGCACAGTGGGCAGGAAAACACAGTGGCTTCTGACCAAAACGACCTCATCAATATCTGCTCTCGCTCGCTCTCTCTCTCGCTCTCTCGCTCTCTCCATCAGTCCTTTCTCCCTTCCCCTTCCCTCCTGCCTCTCTTTGGTGTCCGGGCCCCAAGCACGTCACTTGTGTACTTTATCTAATGACCTGTGAATCCAATTAGTGGTGTGTAGAAAATCTGCAGGCAGCCATCAATCTCCACCACCCAGAGATAAACCTGCCCGCCTCAACCCAGCAGTGCTGCACCCTCTACACACACACACACACACACACACACTGTTCATGCACATTTCTGTCTCACACACACACACACACACACACTGTTCATGCACATTTCTGTCTCAGACACACACACACAC
>JAGFZM010000069.1:429230-504310 GCA_017657215.1 Limnothrissa miodon
CACACACACACACACACACACACACACACACACACACACACACACACTCACACACACATACACTGACTCCCCTCCCCTCTGCCTGTGCATTCCTTGGAGCAGCCTGGCTGTTCGTCAAACACGTAGGCATGTGTGCAGTATGTGTGCCTGTGTGCGTGTGTGTGAGAGTGAGGGGAGAGGAAGAGAGAGATAGAGGGTGCTACTGCCTGGTGCACGGCACAGACAAGCTGTCTGACATGGCCGCCTGTGATTGTCCCCTGCCTACGAGGGAGGAGGGGGAAGAAAAGCGAGAAATATGACTAACGCGCATCTGCAGCCTTCCTCGACGTCTGTGTGTCTGTGTGTGTGTGTGTGTGTGTTTGTTTGTGAGTGGTGCCATTTGTCACCGTAATGATGGCCACACACAACCCCCTCACGACCCACCAGCCCACTCATAACATAACATGTCTCAGCCAGCTGTAATAAGCTCTCTCTCTCTCTCTCTCTCTCTCTCCCTCCCTCCCCCCCTCCCTCCCTGTTAGCAGACAGACTGCAGTCTCGTTATCGCGTGATGTGTCATTGTGCCACACACAAAACCCCATGTCTACTCACTCATGCTCTTCAGCGCAGTGATTATGGATAAGGAAGCTCACTTGGTCTTCCACACAGAGACACACACACACACACACACACATTCACTTGCTATTTTCTTTTCCAGTTGTCTAGTACTTGGGCACCACACAAATCCCACTAACCTAGAATAACAACAAGCTTAAAGAAATACGACACATGCATCTCGGCTTGAAATCATGTGAATATATTTCTGTAAGTTGCGGAATTTTCAGGGTTTTTTTTTTTTTTGAGTAACTTTTAATTTTTATATTTCATACGTCAACTCTTATTGGTATTTTATACAATTAAAATCACCCCTGTGCAAGCAGCAGTGTATTAAACATATACCGATAATAAATCTGAATCAGGTCATGTTGACAAAAAAGGCTTTGGATTGAATCTCACTGAATGTTTATCCTTAGTCCTCCTTAAATTTAGTTTGTGTGTGTTAATGTTTTTATTCTGCTAAATAATCACAGAATGTATGGCACTGTATTTACATGACTATGAGTTTTGCTTTTTTTGTGTACCCTGCATGTGCATGAATGTGAACTTGTCTACTTGTGTACATCTGTGTGCTGATGGTGTCTTTAATGTGTGCGTGTCTCTGCAGACTCTGGCCGGGAGCTGGTCATCACTGACCCAGTGGTCAAGAGCAGAGAGCTCTTCATCTCAGACTATGTGGATACATACCATGCTGCTGCCCTCAGGTAAAACACACACATACATGAACACACCACACACACATATTCAAATACATATTCAAACACACACACACACACACACTCAAATGCCCAGACAGATATTCAAACACATACTCCTTACGCCTTAGGTGTACATGCTTTCAAAACTCCTATGTAGATAGTCTTACATGCTGACCTAGATTTATGACACTTTTTTTCCCATTTAGTTTGTATAGGTTTTTAAGTGTACTCAAGCATGAATTCAATCCATGTAAATATGTATGGATTAAATATAGGTTATAAGTATGCTATTTGAAAATAGGAGTATGCTATTGTATTTGCAGGTGTGACACACAGGATGGTGGATGGTGTTTTGAGAATGGAGAAATCTAGCCAAGGCACCTAGACAGTTAGTTTGATAGCCAAGTTGTTGGCTGCGGTGGTAGTGGCTTGAAAATCCAGGAGGAAAAGCCATTGTGTGATTTCTCGCTGTCTGCATCAACAGTTATCCAGTTATCCGAACAGACAGTCTGTATCTAAGCCCCTCTTTCTTTGCCGGAGTCAAAAATAAGGAATGGAAGACTGGCTTTGGTTATTGTCTGGTTTCTCGAAACTGGATATCCTCTCAATTTTCTCTCTTTTATATGCCTCCCTCTCTCTTTTTTTTTTTTTTTTTTTTTGTCCCCTCCGTCTTCATCCTTTTTTTCCCGTCTCCCTCTCTCCCTCCTTCCCTCTCGCCTTCCTTAACACAAACCATCTGGAGGCAGCACAGCAGCGGTGGTGGCGCACAAAAGGCACTGCCCTGGACCCGCTGATTTCAGGGCAAATTAGCTGCAACCTCTACCGCCGCCGCCAAAGCCCCCATCCCCGCCCCACCTCCCTTTTGATTTGACTTATTACGGGGCTTTAGATCAACTTTGGCGAATTCCAGCGGGATGCTGTAATGGCGTAGTCGGACCCGCGCTCGCCTTTCATCTGGCGGAGGCGGGGTGTACTGTGTCTCGGCAGGGGCTCCCGGGCCACTGTGATGCCTATTATTTTGATAGGCCCAGACACTCCAGAAGAAAGGGGAGAGAAAAGAGCAAAAGGAGGCAGAGAGAACAGAGAAGTAGAGGCGTACAACCAGGGAGGGAGAGGCATAAATGTAAGGGAATATGAAATGCTATCAAGATGTTGACGTGCGTGCGTGTGTGTGTGTGTGTGTTTGCGTGTGTGTGTGTGTGTGTGTGTGTGTGTGTGTGTTTGCGCACTGCAAGCATTCATTTTTTATTTGGGGCTTGAGTTGTAACAATGTACCTGGAGAGGAATGAAGGTTGGAGGAGATTGGAGAGGTACTGCTGCTTCTGTTGAGGAGATCTCCCACGTTTCTCCACTTCAAACACACTAGCGCGAACCTACACACACACCGCTACACATTATAGTCTTTCAAACATCCACTCTGCACCCCATGACTTGTTTTGTATCTGCAGGTTGAAACCTAGCATAGACTTCGGCTAGCCTAAGCTAACATGTACTGTGTTGTTTGATTGCAGAGGGAAGTGCACAATCACCCACTTCTCGGACATATTCGCCGCCAGGGAGTTCAAAGCCCGCATCGACACATTCTTCTATATCCTGGGGTACAACCCGGAGACAAGGTAAAGGCTAACTCCACTCCTCTCCTCATGTTCCTAGCAATAGTCTCCATGTCCCTAGCCTGTGGGCAGCTACGTGAACATCAAACTGTTGGCTGGCTGTTTGACAGAATTGCGTGCTGCATTGCCCAAAAGTCCACGATAAACGACTTCTGCTCCTTGCATTCAGCCTTCTGTTTAAGCCTGAAGCTAAACACACGTGCATAAACGCACAAACACACATACACACGCCCTTCCTCCTCCTCCTCCTCGCATGTGTGCGATAATCTTATCATAGTAGCATGACTCTCTGCTGCGGAGTGAATAGCTTTTCGACTGACCCAGGGGGAGGAGGAGCAGTAGGAGGAGGGAGGTGGCAGTTTGTTGTGGAAGTTGTAAAAGCACACCGCGGCCACCCCTTCTCTGACCCGTGCGATACACTCGACATCAGCAATTTTTTTTTTTCCACTCTGTGACATAGCGCCGGGCCCATTGTTGCTGTGTGAGAAGCGGAGACGCAACTTTGCACCGCGTGCGTCAGTGATAAACGATCCCTGGTTGATCCTTTATTCCCCTCACTCAATGAAATGGCCGTGTGTCATCAAAAACCAGCCCTGTTTGCTGCTATTAATCTCTTACTGTTTTCTTTCATGCGTTGCTATGGTGATTCCAGGAAGTCTTCCACTTTGTGCTTGCACATCATTGGGTCACTCAGCCCTGTTTGTCTGCGTGTGAAGGTGTTTAGGTAGTGTTTCTGATTTTTTTTTTGTTTGGGCACAGAGGGAAAAGTAGTGGATGTGGGTGATACTGAAAATACTTTGCTGGATTTACTTGCACCGAGCTGGAAAGTAGCTTAGCATACTGCTTCATCTTACGCTGGTGCTCAGGTCAGATGGTCAGCAGCACTCTTCTGCAGTGAGGCCTGATACTGACCCCCCACCCATTGGCAGGTGGCCCTCGCTTCTTAGGTTGGAGGATTGAATGACACTTTCCTGTAATGCAAAAGAATTCGCTCCACATGGACAGTGAGGCCGGTTACAAAGAGTGAAATGAGGTTATTTGGATCCATCCAACTGCACCCTAGCTGTTTATCATCCCACACCAGTGGGATTTTTTTTATTATATTTTTACTCTGCTCTGGCAGAAAGTACTAGGTGATAAATTCACTTCTCCCCGCTCCGCAGCTTGCTCGCACTTCATTTACCTCGGCAGTGGAGCTCTTAATGCTAAACATATGCTCTTAGCCTCAGACGCTGTTCAGAGCTGTTCAAAGTCACGAACTCAGATACCTTAGCTCGCCAGATACCTCTGCATCACATTGCTCCGTGCTGCGTGATGTCCGGCTGAGTGGAAACGCATTAGTGTGCAGCAGGATGTTTTCTTTGTGTTCCCGTACAAGTCAAGGTAGTGAGGTCACTCGAAATGGAGGAGAGGGAGAGAGAGAGAGAAGATGGGCCTACCGTTGTATATCTGTGAAGCTATCTGTGCAGCTATGGTTATTGTGTGGTTAATGATGGCGGTTGATATCTTGCAGTGCTATGCAAAACTTTTCCAGACGATCAGTTTCTCTAGAAAAGGCGGTTCTTTTTTAATTTTAATATTACAATGCCTTTGTTTATGTTTAGTCTGTCTACCTTATCAAGAGGATTACATTGGATGGAACTGTGTATCCAATTCTACAATAATGTGTTACATTAAAAATATAACACACTTTCTCCAAATATGTAATAGGCAATGTGTTTGTACTGTAATATTATTTTCTATTAGGCTTATTGTTGTAGGGTAGCCTCGTGGTCTGGAGCAGTTAACCAAGACAGTGACAGAAGTAGGGTGAAAGATTTAAGTAAATTTATTTCAACCAAAAAAACCCAAAACCAAGTGAAAAAAGTATATGCAAAAATGTAAGAAAGAAATTCAAAAAGACAAAACATACACAAAGAAAATTAAAACAAAGCAGAAAAACTGTGAGTTGACAAACAACTGAAATAAACTCCACAGATCACAAAAACCCACAGCTCACGCCAGCTTGGGCTACAGCACTCAGGTGCAACAAACAAAGAGCAGAAAGGCCTCCTGACTTTCCCTCCAAGAGGGTTTAAATAGCTCAGGTGCTCAACAAGGCAGCCAATCAGATGGCTTCAACTATCAGGCTCTAATCAGGCCACTAATAGCCAATCAATTATAGCAACCATGTGCCAATTAACTCCTCCCCCTTCTTGGGGAAACCTGCGCAGTTAAACAAACTAAGGCCTACATATAAATGAAAAGTAAATGACAAAGAAACTGAACTAAACTTATGTGCACCTAAGTAAGTCAGAAAACAAACAAAGCATAAAGCAAATCATATTTAAAGACAAAAATATAAAGAAATATAAATAAATAATAGTGCGGTGGGGTTCACACCGTCACACTTATATAGCAGAATGTAAAACATCATTTAGTTCCAATACATAACTACATTGTATTAGATTTTGAAACACGGTTTTTTACCCTGCACTTCACGAAATTAATTCGTTTTGGCACTAATATGATATTTATTTGGCCCCTTCAAGCAGCTTCTTGTAACAAGACCTAGCGACATTTTGAGTTATTTCTTGTAAAAATAAACATCACCATCACCACATATTGTTTTGGGATTCAGCAAGCCCTTTCTGTTTAAAATAGACAAGATGCATTTACACCCAACGTGAGGCCAATCGTATTCCCACAGATAAGGCTAGATAAATAAAGTTTTTACTTTGTCAACCTACCCAACCCAAAAGACACACCTGCAACATGACTAAACTGTAATATGTCATTACAAGCAGTCACACAAATGATTACTGTTGTGTGCAGGACTGCTTGACATTTACTTAACCGAACAAAAAGGTCACATGTCTGGTGCTGGGATCTGTCTTAGGTTTGTTGTCACGGAGTCTCCTTTGCCTATTTAGTCCCAGCTGTGTCATTCTGTAAACGTCCTGACAAAACTATGTGAACAACTTGGTAGACCTTTTGGCTTTAACCGAGTGTGCTTTTTTTTTTGTTTTGTTTTTGTTTTTTTGTTTTTTGAGATTTTTACGTTTCATGGCATCCCACTAATCATAGTGTAGTAGTATCAATATTATGTTTTAAATCTGTTTCCAACTGCCTTTGCATCCAATAGCAGCCTGATAAGCATGCAGCCTAATGCTCAAAAACTGCAAGGATGGTGTGATGTTATTGATCTGACAAACTTGGGACAGCTGCTGTGGTTCAACTCATGTTGCCACTAGCCTATCGGCACAGTGTTTCTAACATTGTGTATTGTGAATTGGCTTTAGATGTGGATGGCATTGGTATTGCTGGCCAACAATGTTTATGGTATTTGTCCTCTTTACTCCTGCTTTCTTCCATTTTAACTAAAAACTAAACTAAAACTGATAGATGATATTTCTCAGACACACCGCTACTCTTGTCTGTTGTTTCAACAAGCTTATAACTGTATCTGTACTGTGCTTGTCTGCAATATTACTATAATTACTTTTTCCCTTCCTGAATCTGCATGCCCTTCTACTATTTATTATGCACTTGGACATTCAAGATAATTGTACACTCTGATTCAGAATACAATGAATAATTTTCCCTCTGAAACAAATGGGTCAACACAGGTGGGCTGGCTTTGCCGTGAGATTGTCCCCCTGACTCCAGAGTTCAGTGTTGCTTTCATTCCCCACAATAGAGTTCAGCAGGTTGTCTTACATGTTTGTTGTTTCACTTACTGGGCCTTGAGAGGTGCTTCAAATTTATTTCATTGTGTTGACAAAAGCTCAGGGCTAGATTTGGCCTGGACTTGTTAAAATAAAGTATTTTAAAATGTTAAAGTAAATTATTGCAATGTTTCAGTTAGCCTAAATATGTTGTAGCCAGTCATTTAAATAAAAAAAAAATTGAATATTTGCATCGCCATTCTATAACTTCATACTCTAGAAATGAAAGGCAGACAAAAATGCATTCAAACGTTGCTAGTGAAGGAAATAAGCCTAGCAAAACCATTATGGGGAGTGGGGTTCAATAATCATGTGAGCTGATATTAAAGGATTTCCATTTCCTTCCCTGAAAATCATGAAAGGGTAAAGGGGGTTTTAGAGTCTGGGGGTCTTTTGCACAGTCGCTGCGATTAATCTCCGCTTTTGCCTGTTGTGATCCCCCTTATACGGGGCCCCACTCAATCACAGTCTATCACCCTCTCCGGCTCTCTCCCTCCCTCCCCGCTCTGCTTGTTTGGTATGCCGTACGGGGCGTCAGCAACCTCGCGACTCGGCCTTGTTTATGGAGCAGACGTGCGGAGATGGATTGCGTTTCCAACGTGTGTCTGTGTGTAAGGTCGCGGCACATGCTCAGTCGTGTCTGTCGGAACGGGAACTCTGTACGCTGTGCGTGAAGGCTGAGGTCACAACACAAGCTCAGTGAAAATCTTACCGAGCGATTGCCTGAGCCTCCATTTTGAGTACCTAGAAATAGGTGCGAAAGGAGAGTTTGTGTTAAACACCATAGCCGACAAACTGTCAAATTTAAAAACGCTATAGCTTCGTCTACATCATGGACGACTTATTCAGTCCGCGAAGGTAGGTTTGCACATTGGGTTTCACCTGTTAAGCTGTAAATCTGCGCTGTACTTGCCGCTGTCTGTTTCATCTGAACTCGCGGACGTGTTTACCTTTGTTGTTTTTATTCCTGCCGGCGTCTGGTTATCTCTTTGCCAGTGGCATCAACAGTTATGGCGAATGTATGTCAACAGCATGCACGGAATAAAATCGGTAATTGCTGTGTTGTAACATTGTAGAGTAGAAGCGAAGTAGCCTCTTGCTGGAATGCGTCTGGCTAGCGTTGCATTTGCCTGCGCCGCTGCAATGTATCCATTCAAATATGTGACCACAGCGTGCATAGATGTCTGCCATGGCAGTGTACAGACTCGTAGGCAATTGTCGGTGAACAAGCATACTTATTTTTGATGCTTTGTAAGACAGAGAAGCTGTGCTTGCGGGGACTCCATTTTGCAGTACTCTGTTCTCCTGTTTACAATCGGGATGACATGGCGTTGGAGGCGTGTGGGAGCTTTGTTCACGCTTGCACTCATTGTACAGAAGCGGTGTGCTACTTGCTCAAGTTGCATTCTTTGTCTTGGCGTTATTATCAGGAAAAGTTTGGTCCTTTCAGTGTATTTATGCAATGTTATGACAGTGTTACAGTCGTGCGAGGATTGGATGAGATTGTGGAAGGGGCGGGGTTTGTGTTGATTACTGTTCTCGTGGTCGAGTTAAATGTTGTGCAGAGTATTTGCGGTGGATTGGATGCTTGCTCATTTCATTCAAAAAACCGTCGTGACAGTTAGGATTGTAAATGTTGTATAGTGTCTGATAATAAACAGGAAACACAAACTATCAACAAAATGTCAAGCAAAAGGAATAAAAAATACAATCAGCTTTTGTAAAGGATATTTATTATGAGCACAAGGTGTTGCTATCAAGTCCTGTAAAATAGAGATTCGAGCATCTAAGAATGTAATACTTTTTTTGCATTTTAGTCAGTGAATTACAATGTTATTACTGATGAAAATCTTTATTCACGACTGACATAATTCGACTATTAACTGTCTCTTGTAGATGTCTACATGTGTCATATTTTTTATTTTTAACTGAACTGAAAAAGCAACTAAGCGAATGCCATGTGGATACAAAGTTCATGGCTAAACTGACTATGATTGGATCAGAGCATGTGCAGCTTAACAGCTAACTTTATGAATGAAGTCTGTAAGTAGGTCAGACAGAGAAAGTTTTCCTGAGCCTTTCCCTGGCCTAAGCTCTTGTTTGTCCGATGTGTGATGATTGCTTGTTTATTTGTTTGTTATTAGCCTTTTAAGTATCTTTTATCATGCCAATTTAGTGTTCCAGACTATTCCAGACACTTAATTCTGGTGTTGTAAGGTGGTGTTCAGTATAATAATAATAATAGCACTCCTTTCTGCTAAGAAGCAAAAAGTGATCATATGCGTGACAAAACAAACTAAACCATGTGCATAGTTCACTAAAAAAGTCAGAAATCTTAATTCTTTATGTTGGCAGTGAAATTAGATTATGAGGTTTGTATTGACCTGGTAGTGATAGTGTGGTAATGTCTTAAATTAAGAAGAATTTAGGAAGGACTAGAACATGATGCACTTTTGTCTGCTGGGGCGGGTAGTTGAGCACTGTCTGATGGAATGGCAGATAGACAGCTTTTGTTTGACTTTATTTCTGCATCGTCAGTGACAAAATCTGTCAGGTCTTGTTTAACAGAGTAAAACAAATTCAGCTTTTGTCCATCTGTTGCTGTTCACTCTCTCTCCATGTTGCTTAGAAGAATTTCCTCCCAGTCCCTCAGTGCCAAGAGTTTGTCAAGGTTGTGTTCTAGCTTTCTACAGGCTCTAGTCTCCTGTGCAAGCCCTCTTCGTTTACTCACCCTGGCCCTGACAAAATCCTTCTAGCAGACGCGTTCGGGAGCCCTGCTGCGGTTCTCAGGCCCTGTCTCACGGACTGGACTCACAGCTGAAAGTGGATTGTCCAGAGATCACCTGGTTTTGCACGTTACACTTAGCATGCACTTTTGGCAATGCCCTGTCAGGATCCTGTTGCCGTCCATCTGCACGGGAGTACAAAAGCACCTAGTTGAGAACAGTATTAAGTTTATTCCTGTAAGTTCATCTCAAACTTCTGCTTTGCTTTTGAAGAAAGAGCTGCCTAATCCCCCAGCCTTACTTCATTTATTTTCCGACATTTTTGTCTTTCATGAAGGCAGATTTGTTTAATATTGCAGCCCGGTCCGTGCCTTGTGCATCTGCGCACCGTATGGGCCTTTCCTTCCAGACTGGCCCTGCTCACAGGAGGATGTGGCCATGTTGGAGTGTAGCTCTGGCTCAAGACCGGTGTTTATGAAATGGTCAAAAAAGCGCTTTATGATTTTGAAGACCTGAAACACAACCAGACTAGCTGAGCAAGAGTGTCTCCGGTTTCCAGCCAGGTTTAGCCTGACAGCCCCTCATCTAACCCCCACCACCACGAATGGAGTGAGAGTTTTTCCGGATGCAAATCATTGTGACAGTTTCTGGGCCGCTGTCTCGCATACAGGGGCTATATGAAAAATATTCTCACGTTACCGTGGCAACGGGAGAGGGGCTTTTTTGTAAGGATGGGGGTTGAAAAAAAATAAAAAGGAAAAGGGGGGGGGGGGGGGGTGGTCTTGTCATTTTCTTTAATCCATTGCAGCTGGAGATCGGAACACTGTTATTAAATTGTGGTTGCCATGGTGACCGGCTCTCTTTTTCACCACGGCAGCCATTTCAGCGGTGCTTGCCTGCCTGCCTGCCTGCTTGCTAGTATCTCATATCATCTCCCTCCCTCGAAGGAGGTGAGGAGGCACAGGGGCTGGTGAGAGCAAGGTGCCGTTCTGTACCTCTCCGCCTGAACAATGACACTCCATTGCCAGAAGCACTCTGCCGGTCTCTGTCTTTCAGCCTCTTTGTTCTTGCCAGTGTGCTGCCACAAGTCGGCTTGGGTTTGTTTTTGTTTGTCTGCTTAGGGACTTTGAACAGAACAGAAACGTACACATTTATTCATGTTGTGCTCAGTAGGAGGATAAGGCAGAGTTGTGATTTCCAGAAAACCTTGTTGTCTGGCTGTCATAGCACTGTAATAAACTGAGACGCATATCTCCTATCTTTGCTAATAATGCTATTGTCTGATGTTATGCTCTAACAGTAATAGCACGATATAGTCAACTCATGAAGTTGGTTTGAGACTGAGTTGTTGCTGTGTTTTCTCACGACCTGTCCCCTCCTCTCTTGTCTTGCAGGCGGCTAAACAGCACACAGGGGGAGATCCGAGTGGGTCCCAGCCACCAGGTACAGTGTGTCCCTTCGGCAGCACGCATACTAAACATGTCACACAAAACCAGCTTTCAGCCCCTCTCAGATCGCAGATCACTGCTCCCGGCTCACAGCGCACACAACATTCACAAGAGTCACGACAGCCACTTGAGGCCACAGGCCAAGACAATAACTTTAAATTCCTCTGAGAAGAAAATCTAATCTAATCTGCTTGCGCCGGCACATCATAGCCATTCTCCTATTCTACCCAATATAGCTTTCTAGAGAACTAGTTTACTAACTAGCTCCTAATCCACTATTCAACAAGATCATATTATCTACAGGGAAGTGAGGGGTGTCTGCAAGACTTTTAGCTAGTAAGAAAATAAAAGATGCCCGTCCTTGGCAGTGGGATACGTTGTGTTGTAATGTGAGCCCACATCAGTTGTTGCACAACAGATAAAACTTGAATGACCTCCTCACCATGAAGAGGCCTGACCCTCAGTGATGGACAGCCAGAGAGAGTGGGGGGGAAGAGATTGCAAAAGTAGTCATGTCAGTAACACGGCTGCCAAATTTCTGTAGTCCATGGGGAGAGAGAGGGTGAGAACTGGCTCCATAATAAATGGCACAACAGCACCTGCAATTACTGCCAATGCCAGGCGTGTTTGTTGCCCACGTCCCCTCAGACGCGCGGCTCTCGCGTGGTGCAATTGCGGCGCCCGGCAGTCCCTGGCTGACTGTGCCAGCGGCCTCTGTGAGACGGGATAAAGCACTCAGGCAGGTCACACATCCAAAGCAGTATGCCTGAGACAGCTACCAACCACTTCTGTACCATGAACATTTCATTCTCCATGATAGCTGTTTGTGTGTGTGTGTGTGTGTGTGTGTGTGTGTGTGTGTGTGTGTGTGTGTGTCTGCCTCTGTGTGTCTGCCTCTGTGTGTCTGCCTCTGTGTGTCTGCCTCTGTGTGTGTATGTGCATGCACGCTAGGATCGGTTTCCAAGTGCAGGTCCAGTTAACTGCTTCTTTAGTGTTGCTTTTGTGGCCGCATTGTTTCCCCTAGTTTAAAATACAAGCACAGGGTCATGTTTGTCCCTGATGACACAGGATATCTGTAGTGACTCCATTATTGAGCAGGTACAGCACAATGTCACCATTAAGGAAGGTTGGCCATTTTAAAAAGAGGTTTATGTGCATCAGAGGATAGACGATCCCCGTAATATTATGGAGTAATAGAGGAACTAAAGTGTGACCATATGTCAGTGTAAATCAATTCTTAAATTGGTCAGGCCATTCGCACAATAGTGGGACCATAATTAGAGGCTTAGCAGTAAGCTGCTAACAACTTCTCTGGATTCAACACCAAGAACCCATTGTGTTACACAGACACAGTGTAACCCTGAAGTGCTTAAGCTTTTACACAAACAAGTATTTTGTCTTTTTATTTATGTATTTATTTATTTATTTAGTTACTTAGTTAGTTAGTTAGTTTTCCTGAGTTATTTAAAAGGCAGTATTTCAATATTTATCCCCCAGTCGCTCGGAAAGGCGTTCAGTTATGAAGCAGCAGAGATGTTTTTATTAGATGGCATGGAGTTTGTTTGTGGTGTGCCTGTAGTCTTTCTCGGTCTTCCTAAAGTCTGCTTAGTTCTTGTTCAGAATCAAGACAAATCTAAACCTGTGTGTGATCGTTGTCTCGCCTGACCTCTGTTCCCACCTCTCCTCAAAATCCAAGGCCAAGCTTCCAGACCTGCAGCCTTTCCCCTCCCCTGGCGGTCAGTCTGTGACAGAGAAAGAGGAGCTGGTGTGGATGCCGGGAGTCAACGACTGTGACCTTCTCATGTACCTGAGGGCAGCCAGGTAAGTGTCCATCTTCTCACCCTGCTTGACACGTCCCCACTTCAACTGTATATTCCACCTGGGGAATCTCTCTCTATCTCTCTCCATCTCTCTCTTTCTCTTTCTTTGTTGTGGTAGAGTTTAGTGATCGTTGGAGAAGAGTGTGTTTTGTTTGTGAATTGTTTCTTCGGTCACTGTGGAATTATGTCCCTATAATCGTAATTGTGTGTGTGTGTGTGCAGGAGCATGGCTGCATTCGCAGGGATGTGTGACGGTGGTTCCACAGAGGACGGCTGCCTCGCCGCTTCCAGAGACGACACCACGCTCAATGCTTTAAACACTGTAAGAGCCACATCTTAATTATGTACACACACACACACACACACACACACACACACTGCCCTAAATAACCCTTGCTAGATTACTCAACAAAACACTAATTACACCACACAACATGTCAGAGAGCAGCAGAAGAGTCTTTTCTCTCTGAAGCAGTACATGGAGGATGAGACTATATGAGATCTGAGGCCACACACAGATGCAGGCTGTGTTGGAGTAGGGGGGTGGTGGAGGAGCAAGGAGTTATCAGCGCTTCATAGGAACTGGCAGACCCGGATGAGCGGTGTCGCTCCTTCCTATCAAGAGCACCCAGCCTCCTCACACTTGCAGCCGGAGAGCAACACAAGCACCAGATGTCTGCTGTGTCAGAATGTGTCTCTTGATGCAGGAGGCAAATGAAAGGCACCACTAATTAGTGTAGACTGCCCGGAAAACATGAATAAATATCAGGCGACTGAAATACCGAGCTGTATTCACTCTTGACTCGAGGAGAGTGTGTGTGTGTGTGTGTGTGCGCGCCAGAGTCTGATAAGTCACAAGCTGTAGCCGCAGCAGTTGTTGTGTGGGCAGAATCAAAACACCCCCTCCCACCACCCCCCTTTCACATTTGTGCTCAGTTTGAGCTCCAACTCTGCCGCCCTCCCTTAGATACAGCGCCTCTGCAAATGAGATGACGGGAGCCGAAGTAATAGCCCCCGCCGCAGACTCGCTTGTTTTCCCTCCCGGGTTCTCAAAATGTCTGCCGCCCGCCACTCATGCGGAGTGGGGGGTGAGAGACGCTCCTCCTTCGGCTCTCGGCAGGTGTGATTTACCGCCTGCGTGCCAGGGAGGCAGCGAGCGGACAACCCCCCTCACCCCACCCCCACACTCCCTCGCCATTCACCGTGTAAGTGATCATCAGTCCAGGCAAAACCCAAAGCATAAATCTGGCCACTGCAGGTTTTCTCTTTTCTTTTCTTTTTTTTCTTTTCATACCGTTAATATTCTTCCTCCTCCCCCTCCTCCTCCTCCACTTGTGTGAAACGGCGATGGATTTACTGTTAATTGCTTTTAGCAAGTCGGATGCAGTATGCAGAGAAGGCCCGCCGAGCTCGCTAATGGCTAACAGGCCCGACCCGTTCGAGGCATCCTCGCTGCAATCATCGTAAATTGAAGATGCTGCCTCTGTTATTGTGATGTGCTCTTTTAACGGCACCAGGCCCGGCAATGACCCACTCATCACTTTGCCGTGGTGTTCCTCACATAAAGATTAATATCTTGGGTTTATAGCTCAAAGCCTTTAATTGAGTTGCTCGCCATAGGGGAGGGCAGTGACTACCCGTTAGTGGTCTGGTTTCGGCTCTTGCTGACTCGCGCGTTTGTCAAAAATAACTCTGTCCCGTTATTGACGCCCCAAGATGCAGGCAGACCTTACAGGCAGGATATTAACACTCCTCGTGTTTCAAGACTCTTAAAATATGTTACTCAAAAATATGCCTAGAGAGAGAGAGTGTGTGTGTGTGTGTGTGTGTGTGTTTGTGTCACAAAGTTGGTTTGTGTTATTCTGGGCGGGGCTCGGAGCTAGTAAATTTACACACATCAGTTACAGCCACTGCATGCTTTTGCCGTATTTGTTTAGAGAGCAGCTCGTCGCCCTGTGTGTGATCAACACCTCGTCCGGCAGGCCGATGAAATACGACCTTGGAAAAAGCGGTCTCCGCTGTCACACAACAGTCAGTTTTCTGTAGCCTAGGTCAACAAACATATAATGATGGTTCCCGTTTGAATTTTTGACATCAATACATTTTTTCACCACCTCTCACTACCCCTTTGTCAGGTTTTAGTCATTCACTCTGCAGAGAAGGACAATCACGGAAGATTCCAGTTTCTTCCAATATCCCCCCCCCCCCCCCCCCCCCCCCCCCCCCCCCACCCCACCCTCATCCCTCTCCCTATTCCCTGTTCCCTCTCTTTCTTTCTCGTAATAATTTGTCTGTGAAATTCGATTGAAAATGGGAAGATGAGAAGTGGGCCAATTAAATTGGTCACAGCCAGGAGTGGTGTATTTGAAAAGTGGAAGCCCATGCAGCGGAGCTACAGTGGTAGTGACTGCCTCTCGCTAGGCTACCGCAGGCACCAGGAAGAATCATTTGCTCGCTAATGGATCGCTTGGGAGTTGAGCTGCAAGGGAAATTGCTTTTGCAGGACCTGCCGTCGTCGTTTTGGTTCTTGATTTAAGTTTGTGCATCTACAAGCAAAAGGATTTGCTGTGCTTGCAGTGCTGCAACAAGCCTGTGGCGCTGTGATCTGTGCAGAGTCAGAAGACTATTCCTGAAGTAGCCTTTGATATTCCGTTCCAAAGCTCATGCCACGGACACACTGCGGGAACTATGTCTCTGCTAGGCAATGTGCAGTGTTGGTCTGCGACAAAAATTGTACGAAACCTTACACACCCCAGGACGCCTAAGATGCGATTAATGCGGATCCTGTCAGATAGTGGCGGAAGGCTGCGAATACATTTGCACCACCGCGTTCTCTGAGAGCCTGAACATCTGCAATGTAAATCAACAGTGTGTAAATATTAAAACTCGTCTTGCAGGCATCTGCTCTCCTCGCTGGAATTTCTCTTAGGAGCCCAGCTGTGAATGCCACATTAAAAGCACGGCTGGCACGGAGTCTGTAATCAGATGACACATTCCTGACGGGTCAAACACGACACTATAGCGTTTACTGCAGAGTGGGGGGGGGGGGGGGGGGGGGAGTTTAACTCTCAGTGCATATTCTATCTTGGCCAACCTGTTGTAAAATTTGTGATGCTAGTTTAAAATGTCCCTAAAGTCCCTCAAAAATCACAGGCCAAAATCTGAGAATAGACCCTCAAAGATGCGAGAAAGCCAGATGAGGCTACAGACCCATCTAGTCCTCTTGGCTGACATTGCTTAGCAGTGTGGTGACATGCACAGCAGCTAATGTCAGGGAGAAGAGAGGTAATTCACCGCCTTATTAATGCACAATGGGCACCCACCGGGCAGAGGGGGCATCTCTGATGGGTAGACAGGGCAAGGGTGGATGGGGGTTGGAGCGCCTCTTTACGGCCGTCCGGCTCGGCTCAGCGGCAGGTTGGATGGGGCACCGAGCAAAGGAAGAGAGCAGGAGAGCGAGCGAATCATGCACGGCTTACCCGCCTGTGAAAGAATGGTAGGCGATGCTAATCCAGCCCCCTGCTGCCCCCCCGGCACATCGGCGCATGATAATGGAGTTTTTTTTTTTTTCCCGCTCTCTCTTTCTCTCCATTTCTTTTTCTTCCCACCTTTTCTCGCCTCTCTCCCTCTTCGGCGTGTGAAACGAATGCAGCTAACGCGCACTGAGCAAATGAACCCAGTGTGCCATAAACATGACATTTACATTCAGACAGGGGACGACAAGACTGCCAAATGAATGCCGTCTGTGCCTCGGTGTTTCTTGACCTTTCGCACGCGCACTTGGCCACGCACGCACTCTCACGCAGGCGCTCTTCATTTGCAATTCCAATCCACGTGTTTGCACTCTTGGTCAAGATTCGGCCTCTGCACCTCAGTGGGCTACCTGCCTTTCCTCTCTAGCTGTAGCCATTGCTCTGGTGGCCAGCAACAGCTACGGGACTTAAAAAAAAACAAAAAAAAAAAACCTCAGTCTGAGATGTGGTGGCGTACCTCCTGAATCTGTTTGCGTGCTCCCTTCATCTCGTCTTCCATTGTCTCCTCCCACGGCGCGCACACAAAGGAGGATATCGCTGTTTATTTACAGCCCAGGCCAAATCTCTGCTTCCCATTACATGCGGGTTGTAATCTGAGCGCCGTCACTTAGATCACAGCATGGCCTCCCTTTGTCTCATTAGAGATACATTATTGGCGTCTCTCTCCGTCGAGAACGCGCCACTGCGCGCCCTGATTAGGCGAGCAAAAGAGATTTGGCTGTAGAAGCCGCGTTTCACATACGTACAGGAGCTTGGCCCCGTTTAATTAGCTTCCCGTCAGAGGGATGGACAGCTTGTGAAAGCGTGACTGAGCGCTGCTGTTGCTGCTGCTGTTGTTGCTGCTGCTGTAAGAAGCTTGCACGGCAGCATGCATTGGATCTATATGGTATTAATGAGTGTGGTGGTGGGGTAGGCCTTTCCTTCCTAGCTTACAAACACACACTCACATTAAAGAAGCTTGCATGATGGCTTGTTGAATTTTTATGGTATTATTTAATGAGGTGGGGACAGGGGGGCAGGCCTTCCCTCCATAGCACAAGCACAAACACATATCCACACACACACACACACACACACAGAAAAAGCTTGCATGGCGGCGTGTGTTAGATCCATAGAGTGTTAATGAGTGAGAGGGGGCCAGTGGCATTGGTGGCCATACTATGTGTTTGGAGCTTGGCTAGCGGGAGACAAAGCCAGGGCTATTTTAGTTAGGCAGCCCTATTCCACAGCCTGCCACGTCGACCAAACCTCTCTGCCTCTCATTCTTTTTCCACCCCTCCTCCCAACCTCGATTTCGAGCGTTCTTTTCTCTCTTTCCTTACACTCGTTCTGTCTCTGGTTAATGGCTTTCAGATTCAGGACCCAGCTGTCCAAACTCTGCTGCTCTTGACTTATCGAAGGCTCTCTGGCACGCACACACACACACACACACACACACACACACACACACACACAGGAAAATCAAATAGTACCAGATCCCAGCCCCTGGCACAAAAAGTCGAAACTCAAACTCTTAGTTTCCACAAACAAATGTGGAATTTGAGTAGCTTATTGGTCTGCCCTTGGGTGCTATGGTTTTGTTTATTTACTTGCTTGTCATTTTCTGATTGTTTATTTGTTTGTTTTGAAGAGAAGGTCTGGTAAGTGTAAGTGTGTCTGTGTGACGCTTGTTATGCTGCTCTGTCCGCAGCTGCACGAGAGCAGTTATGATGCTGGGAAGGCCCTGCAGCGGCTGGTGAAGAAGCCTGTGCCCAAACTCATAGAGAAGTGCTGGTCCGAAGACGAAGTGGTAAGTCAAGAGATCAGAGCCTTTGTTTTTCTCTTCCTCTTTTGGTCAAGTGATTGATTGATAATGAAAGTCTGTGTGTGTGTGTGTGTCTGTCCGTCCATGCGTGCACACTTTCAACGTGTATCTGGATGTGTGCAGGTGTGTAAGTGTGTGTGTGTGTGTACACATGCATGCTGAAGTTCGCTTTCTGTTGAGAAATGAGGCGCCAAGAAGACTAGGACAGCTGCATCCCGTTCCCGTCCGACAGCCAAACGCAAAACACACTAATGCTAAGTGCTAAAAAAACCCAAATGAAGCCAGAGTGCTGATAATAGGGCTGAAAACTAGGTGGTAGATTGTTGCTTTTGTGAAACTGGGTTTGGGGTCTATGCAGACGGCATTACTGTTGTTTTTCTTCATTCGGTCATGGTGGATCAGGCAGCAGACTTGACATGGTGGACAGACTGTGGAAGTGATGATTATGGCAAATGCCAAGTCCACCTGAGGGCTTCGGTGTCTCAGCTGCTTGACTTCTGCTTCCCCAATTACTCATGAAGATTATATTTTTGTATTTTATTTTGTCTGAAGCAGGAATACGGAAATGGACCACCTGACCCTTTTCGTATGTGTGCAGCATTACTGTTATGCACAAGAAAAAATCTTGTGTTTCTTCTTGCTTCTGAGAATAATGTATTATGTTGGTTGTAGTGGTGGTGGTTAGCAGTTAGGTAGAAGTATTCACATTGGCTTATCAGAAGGGAAATGTGTGTGTGAATCTGCAATATAGCAGATGGCATCTGGCACGTTGGAAGTGTGCACGTCAGATGTTGAGGACTGAGGTGGATTTGGGCTCCACTACCTTTGCCCTGATACGACAGGCACTGTTGGACAAGCAGCCCTCTGTCAGCAGCTAATCGAATCCGATTAGGGCACACGTTGTCCTCATGCCGAACCCGTCGTTAATTTTGGTTGTTTACGTGCCAGCGCTAAGGGCAGGCCAGCAGCACTGCGTCGCGATTGGCCCGAACCATGAAGTGCTCGGCCCCTCATGCCATCACATTCCACGGCCCTGTCTATCCTCTTGTCTCAAACGGACAGCTCCACAAAGCTCTCGCCCTACTCTCCTACTTACTAATGCTGTTGTTGCAAAGCATTGATAATTTCAATTTTTATTTTTATGTTTTTATTTATTCGGTAAAGCATGTTTTGTTAGCATCAGACCATCGCCAAGGCAGAAACGTTATGAGTAAACCAAAGGTGTTATTTTTATTTTTTTTTTTTATTTTTTTTTTGTCAATTTGTATCTCTGATACAACACTTAAGCTCTCCTGAGCAGCTGGAGGGCCTATACATACACTTTCATTGACACACACACACACACACACACACACACACACACACACAAACAGATAGCTTGAGGGCCATTCCCAGTCAGTCAGACCACGTTGGTACAACCAAGGACAGGGCGGCTGGGCCCTGCCTGGCTGATCTAATTTCAGCTTGTGCCTTTACAGCCGCACTCCCTGGAGGGACAGGTGTAAATGTAGCCCTGACCTTCATGCAGACACCAGGCCTGCTGTACCTCATTTATTTACCACCCCTACAACCCTCACCCCCACCCTTTCCTCTGTGTCTCTCTCCCTTTCCCTTTCTCTTTCTCTCTCTCTCCCTCTCCCTCCCCTCTTTTTTTATTGTTCCCTCTCTCCCTCCATCTTTCTGTCTTGTATCCCACCCTCCTCCTCTCTCTCTCCGTGCCATGGCACAGACCCCCTCCAGGCCCATGGTCTCATTATTCCTGCCCGCTTCAGCTGCCTTTGGAGATGTGAACGAAAGAGACAGTGACTGCCTCGGAGATGGCAGCATCATCTCCACTTCAGGGTCACTTGTCCCCTTCACCACCGCCCCTGCTGCCGCCCACGCCTTAGCCCACAGCTCTTTGGTCTTGGTGCACTTTCAGCTATACCCCATCTCCTCTCACTCTCTCTCTCTTTTTTTTATCGTTTCTGGAGGTTTTTATTCATCTTAGTCACAGCTTTTTCTACTGTCTCTTATTTATTGGCAGTTTACAGTCAGAATTGACTTGGGAGGATTCAAAGTGATGCTGGCCACTGTACAAGAGGTTTCACAGTCTCTCTGTAAACCATTTCTGTGCTAACCCATTAAAATGATGATAAAGGGATAAAAAAAGGGATATAATCTTACAACATAAATTCCTTGCTACATATTTTGACTATTTCTTTAGCAATAAGCATCATTTCGGTACACTTCCCCATGTTAAAAGGTTTGTGTATAATTCAAACAAGTCCTCCAACTCACTGTGTGTATTGTCAGAGTAATGTCTGCGTCTGCGCATGGCGGCTCAACTGTCCTCTCAGCCCCCCAGTGGTCAACAGGGGCTGGTGCAGCCTCAGACAGAATTCCATTTTATTTATTTTCCTGGCCACCCCGAAAAAAAAAACACTCCACCCACCCACGGCCCTCCGCCGCCGCTGCTGCTTCTGCCGCTGCCATCCCTCATCACCCCACCCCCTCCAGCGAGGGAACAGCAGGGAGGGGGCCGCACAACACCAGTCAAGCACATCGGAACATTCCAACATCAAAATCCCCCTCGCAAATCTTCTCTGCGGAGAGGTGGGTGGTTTAAAAGAGCTCTGTGCCTTAGAGACATGCTGGCAGCCACCCACCCACCCACTTCAAAGTTGATTTAGTCTTTTATACTCCCCCCACCACCCCACCCCTTCAACTGTCATCAAGTGCAACTGTTCCAAATCGTCTTTTGCTTTTTTTTTGTTTCCCTCATATATGTATGAGCCCAGATTAAAAAGAAGAAAAGGCAAACAAACAAGCAAACTAGCGCCAGCGCGACTTGCTTTTGTCTGGCAATCAGGCCGCTGGCTCCTCAGTAGTGTGCGTTTTCAGAAGAATAAGAAAGCAAGAGGATTTCCTGTCACCTTCAGAGAGGGCTGGCGAGGGGAAACCGTGGTTTCTTGCATGGCAGTACATGTTTGTCTTGTTTTTTTTTGTTTTGTTTTTTTTTCCCATTTTTTTTATTTGCCGGTCGTCAAGACCGGGGAGGGAGAGTAGGGAGGAGGAGAAAATAGAAAAGTGGTACCTGAAAGAAATGCACCCTGCAGCCTCACTCATCAATAAGTCATCTGTGCCTGCCTGTGCAGCTTTTTTGGAAGTGTTTGTTTGTGTGTGTGTGTAATATGCATGGTGGGGAGGACATGGTTCACTACAATGGTATGTACAGGTCCGTGGTCGGCCGAAGTTCAAGTGTTGAAGTGTGTCATTACAGAGACACAAACCCTCCCACATACAACACCACACCACCTTCATGTCTCTTCTTGTTTGTTTGTCCAACCCGAGAGGATGTGTGATGATTTTCTCTCTCTTGCACCTCTGCCTCTCTGCCCCAGACCAGATATTTAAAGGAGAGAGCGCAGGGGAGAGAGATTGAATAAGGTGTGTGTGTCTGTGTGTGGAGTGGGCTCTCGGGGTTGTGATCTCATTGACACCATCTCTCATGTCACCCGTCAGTGTGATCTCAACCAGTTCAGCAGCTTTTAACAATTATCGTTTGAGCAGGAAGTGTGCATTCATCGTCACAATGGACCTTTTTGAGCCTTCTCTCTTGCCACATACGCCGTGCTACAATAGCACTGTGTTCAGCAGCCAGGGGCAGGAATGAAGAGACCACAAGAAGGAGGGAGAGAAAATGGAGGGGGGGGGGCAGCTCTCCGGAACAATTTCTGACAGAAGCCTGTTGTTTCTGCAGCATGCCTGCTGGTTTGGTAGTGCACCCCCTCTCCCCTCCCCTCTCCTCGCCTCGCCCCGCCTCACTCCGCTTGCTCTCGAGGCCCCTCCCGCGCCGGGCCCCCGTCGCCTAGCAACGGAGGGCTGGAGCCTTGCTGGCAGGGGCCGAGCGATCGGGAGAGCAGATTGGTGGATGATTTATTAGCTGGGCTCGCGGAGCAGTGAGCTCAGGCAGCTGAAATGGAGCCTTAAACTGGAGCCGACATGCAGGCAGGCAGAGAGAGAGGGAGGGAGGAGACGAAAAAGACAGAAGGAGGGAGGGAGGAGAGGAGTGAGAGGAGACAGAGCCTACCGAGCAGATAGGCAGGCAGTGTAAATATTACAGTAGGGGGAACATAATTAGCGTGACATAATCAGGGCAGTAACACGGCCCGCGCTGGCAGGTGTAATTGATTTTGGTCCCAGCAGAGCGCAACGTGGAGACCCTCACATTATGAGAACTTACTCAGCTCTTCCACAGCTAAGAAAACGATGTGTCTTAATGGGGTCAAATCAACACAAAATAACCTAAAAATGAATATGTGTGTGGGTGTGTGTTTGTGTGTGTGTGTATTGTAATGGTGAAAATTTAACGTGTATTTGTCTGCTATGTTGCCGGCTACATTAACACTTTAACACCTTATTGACTAGAGATTGATTCAGTGTATTTGTGATGTGTTTCGTAGCTCTGTGGTGCTTACTGTATGTGGTTGAGTACGATGACCATGGTGTGTGTGTGTGTGTTAGGGAAGTGAGTGGGCAAGTAGCGGTGTTTCCTGTGGTCAGCTCTGGTTTCCCTGGCTGACCGGCTCCAGCTGAGCGGGAGACCCACGGGTCAGTGTGCGCTGTCGGCGTGCTAGGGGAACACTGCTGCCAAGAGGCGGTCAGAGCTGACCCGTCCCTTCAGGGCAACAGTCAAATCCCCACCGTTCCTTGGAGCTGTGCCTTCCTCTTTTAGTTACAGACAGAGGATGAATCTTGTCATAGACCTCTAGTGGACAACTTTTTAAGTGTGGTTAATGGCCTTTAAAAAATAACTTTTTAGGTTATGGTTTCTGTTCCATCTGTTTTTTTTATTATTATTATTATTATTTTGCATGTAAGGGTGCAATGAGAACATAAATCTACGGTCTTATGTTCTGCCTATTCTTTTACCTCAAGGGCCATTTACAACAAACCAATTTACTCCATACTTTTTACAGCATTTTGCCACCTCTATTCAGTGACAGCTGGTTGTGTGTGTGTGTTTGTGTGTGTGTTTTTTGCCTGGCCCATGCAGAG
Source organism: Limnothrissa miodon (assembly GCA_017657215.1). Classification (NCBI taxonomy): domain Eukaryota; kingdom Metazoa; phylum Chordata; class Actinopteri; order Clupeiformes; family Clupeidae; genus Limnothrissa; species Limnothrissa miodon. Next base: position 452,217 of record JAGFZM010000069.1, read on the forward strand.
GGGCTAGCGTGAGGCTGCGAGATGCTGTTCTCATGGAGACGGCTCCATCTGCTGGTTTATTTGCCTTACCTCCATCCACAAAAAACGTGTGTGTGTGTGTGTGTGTGTGCGCACTCCACATCAGGAGTTCTGACAGTTTCAGACATGTCCAGAGCTGTGACCTATCAGTGGGAGAAGAGCAACTGTGTGTTTCTGTTTCTGTGCAGCAGTTACATGTTCAAAAGCCCCAGGCAAATTAGTCTGAAATTTGCCGTATTAGGATTTTAATTTGCTGTGATTTACGCAATCGCTTTGAAGAGGAAATCTTGTTAAAAGTGCTGAACCAAATGAAAGCAGAAAAAAGGAAGAGGAAACCCTCCCCCCTCCCTTTTCTTTTCTCTCTTTCTCGTTCGTTCTCTTTCTCACTCACCGCACTCACCACAGATTGTTCCTTTAAAAAGCCATTTGTAAACAGTCGGCTGGTTACATAAGCACATACTGTATGTGCCGGAGGGGGGTTGGTGACTCCATGTAGGCCGGCCATGAGTGTGTATCTATGCACCCGTATGTGTGCGTGTGTGTGTGTGAGGAGCGTACTCCATGTCTGGTTTTGTGTCTAGCTTGTCTCTGTCGCACGAGTCCAATATCTTTCTCTGAGCGCAAAATTGTCCCAGCCTTTCCTCTCTCTCGCTCTCTCTTTTGCTCACTGTAGGTTTGAATGGTTGTTGAAATAAGTAGGGGATCAGATACAGAATGCATAAAAATAAAGGGGGGGGGGGGGAAGTTACAAAAAAATAAAATATTATAATCTACTGTTTTATTCCTTTAATTGTTATTACTATTATTAATTGTTACTATTATTAAATGTTTTTGTTGTCTGTCTGGTTAACAACAATATAAACATCAATACTAGGAGCAAGTGTTTGACCATCTAGTGCTGTGAGTGTTTACAAGACATTAAAAGACGGCCAATAGACCACATGCTCTGTCAGACCTCCCAGGAGTGCAATTGTGGTGTGTGTGTGTGTGTGCGCGAGTGAGTGTTTTTCGTTGGCACACGCTGACAGCCATGCTCCACTCTGCTCCGACTCCGACTCCACTCCAGCTTTTGCGTGGTGCCCCGGTCCAGAGGCTCTCTAGCAGAAAGATCACATGTAAAGCCTTCCCCTTTGTAGTGGAGGAGCAGAGAGTGACAAGCTATTTCTTGCTTGTTTAAAAAAACACACGCAGGAACACCAAAACAAGCAAAGCTGTCCATTTTCCGAGAGACTTTCATGTGGATTTGCACCCGCCACTTTTTTTGTCCTCCTGCTCTTCTCTGCTGCCCTGCCTACGGTGGCCAGCTGGCTGCTTTCTGAGGCTGTGCCCCCGGCGGACTTTGCCTGCCTTGTTGCCGGAGTTAGTTCTACAGGGAGAGATCGCTGAGATTGCCGCGGAGCGGGGGCTCCACTGGAACAAGAAAGTAAATCTGTCGCTCGTCTGCTTGGCTGCCCGTGAATGTTCCCTGCCTTCACCCTCCGCTACTCTTGAAGCGATTGAAAGGCGCTGTGTGTTGATTTATTTTTTTTAACATGTGGTAAATGCTCTCTCTTTTTCTTCCACCTTGCCCTTATAGTCTCTTCCTGCATATTTGTATGTTTTTGTTGCTGTATTTCTTTCTCTCTCAACTGAGGCTCAGTTCCAGAAGTTTAGTAGCTGGGTATTTTTTTTTTTTTTTTTTTTTTTTTTTTTCTGTTTCAGGCCATAAGTGTACTTTCTCTTTCTTTTTATTCTTGCTGTTGTCGTTTCTAAAGGTTACTCTTATCAGCGTAAAGTAGTGTTATATTTTCTAAGCATGTTGAAGCAGAAAGATATTTTTAGTAGTTCAAGCTGGATTTGTAGCTCGTGCTGATGTCTGCATGTGGTCTGTGTATGAGGGAGAGAGAGAGAGCGAATGTTTAAGTGAGAGGACAGCTGTACGTGGTGAAACCTCTGCGTGCTTCTGTGGAAGTTGGTGAAGTTTTTCAGTTGTTGGCTTTGAACTTGGTGTGCCACGGCACTCTCTGATATGCATATCTGCTCCCGCTGAACTTCCATTTAATGCTAAACTGCCATTATGTGTGGCCCTGGCACTGGAGACTTTTGATCTGCCTTCAGATTCCTGCTTTTGTTGTCATTTCCCCTGCTGTTTGTCTGTCCAAGCGGCCCTGGGTGTTGTGCTACACCAGGCCTGTGTTGAGGGTTGTGTTGTGTTGTGTTGTGTTGTGTTGTGTTGTGTTGGTGCTGAGGGGAGGGAAAGGCAGAGTTGAGGTTTTCAGATTAGGATCAAAACGTTTGTTTTTCTTCCCCCTCGCAGTGGTTAACGGTGCGGTGTAGTTAGAGGCCCTCATGCACCCGTGCTGACATAGTGTAACTTGATTTCTCTTTATAGCTACTGTTTTTTTTGTATTCGTTATTGTTTTACCTGTGTTGTTATTTAATTTGATCTTGCTTTTTTTTCTTCCAGAAACGATTCATTAAAGGACTGAGACAGTACGGCAAGAACTTCTTCAGGATTCGGAAAGACCTACTTCCCAACAAGGAAACGGTAAGCATTTTCCCCCTCATTGCAAATATTTATGGGTTTCTCTTCTCTTGTTCCACCAAGAGACGTTCCTTCATTTTCCTCAGCTTTTTCCATTTTTGTATTTAAGCTGGCAGGGAGGTTGACCACAATTTCACAAACTGAACTATTGACTAAAGTCTTGAGTAACTTGCTTGTTTACTGCTTACCTATCGGTATTGATTTATCCTTATCCATCCATCCATCCATCCATCTATTTATCCATTCCTTTTTTTCTATGATGGAGAGATGACACAGATGTACACTCTGTATAGAAGGGCTTGGGGAGATGCCAAGCACATTTCATCCTTCATCACAGTTATCTTTTTGTTGTTGTTTGGGCGGGTCAGATCCCTAAAGGCTTATTCATGAACACATTTCTGCTTCTCTGTCGGTGAGCTGAAAATTACAGCCATGGTTTTTGTTTGGTCCCCAACATGCCCATCATCACTTATTGCAACAGTTATTTAAAAGCCTTTATGCCAGATTATTTCATAACTATATGCACTGCAAATTACTAGAATAAATCTAGATGGTAAGCTCAAATAAATATTAGTGGGGTGGCAATGTTTCTCAGCAGTTTTTAACATTGTAAGATATAAAAGTCAAGAGTTGTCTAGAAAATAGCACTCTGTTCCCAGCTACTTTGACATTTAATTTTCCCCCAGAGGACAAGGAGAGACATGTCTGTTAAGTCTTTAGGAGCAAGAGCGGCTTGTCTCGTAAAGAAACCGTAATTACTCGTTTGGACTTTGCTGTATTTGGTGAAGCCACTCACTCACTCACTCCCAAAGACAGAAAAAATCCTGTTGTGTTTGGTTTTGCCTGGAGTGGTATGAACTAATGTAGCTTGTTCCACACCCCATCTTTCCTACTCTGCTTCCTGCCAGCACTCACCTTTCAGATACATTTTCTTTCTTCCAAACAAAGTCTGAAAAAGGAGTTGACTACAGACAGAACTCTTTCTTCAGCTGTGTCTGGATTGTTTTTTTTTTTTTTTTGTAGATGTCTGGGGGGGTTGTTCTTATCACCTGTCTAATCTGAAGGTACACGCAAAACAAGTTGAAGGGAATCATTTTCCAGCCTAGTGTAAGGTGGGCCATGGGTGTAATCTGGGTAGGAGAGTGGATCTACTTGAACTTGTCTGGTGTGCAGCAGCATTAAATTAGTTTGACAGCATACCTGAGACTCGTTTTACAGCTGTCTGTTCAGATCAGTCCTGTCAAGTCTGGCAATGAAACATCTTGCAGCTCTTCAGAGAAGCACACACCGGTTGAGTGTAGAAATTATTTCCTCATCATTCTCCGAAAGAGAAAAGGTAGGAGGGAAACTTATATATGGCCATATATAAATTTCCCTCCTACCTTTTCTCTTTCCGAGAGTGATATCTATCTATCTATCTATCTATCTATCTATCTATCTATCTATATATATATATACAAGAATGGCATTCTTTGAAGCGGCTAAAATCTTTCCCCCTACACCACACACACATACACACACACACACACACAAAGAATTGACAGCCTATAAAAAGAGATTCCTTGTTGACATATTAGAGCAGGCTAATACTTGTCAAGCTTGTGTAAAATCTGCCCTCTTCCACAGTAAAATGTACCACACACTGGGGTTGTTATCAGATTATGGGCCCAGGGTTTTTCCTCACCCTTGTCACTAATCAATATACTTTTGAGAGAAATGTAAACAGATAACTGGGCAAACACTTGTCGAGTGGCAGACATCGACTTTGGGGAGTCTGATCGCTGACACACAAGAAAAGAAGAAGGGGCGGAAAAAACATGCCTTTTTAAGGTCAGCAGTATGCACTGATCGGTTTCAATATCCTGTTGGGTTCATTGGAACATGTGCAGTCAGTGAAAGGCTCGTTATAAGGTGCATGCTCTGTGGTATATTGATTCAGCTGAGAGATAAGTCGATAAAGAAAATCTCTCCTGACGGTGGAGGAAAAGTGAAGAAGGGTGGTTGGTTTTTGCGAGGGAGGGAGACTGCTTGACTGGATGGATGGCTGGTTTAGAGGGAAAAAATTGAGAGTAGGTGTCTCTCTCGCTTGGAGCACAACACCGAAGATCGTTTCCTTTTCTTTTTTTTTTTTCCTTTTTATTTCCAGCAGCAGACGTTACCTCCGCACATTCATACACACACCCAGACACACACACGCACATACAGAAAAAGACGGCATCTTTCACAAGTAGCAGTCAGTGTTAATGATCACAGAACAACTGTTTTTCATGCAGCACCTACATGAAATACATGGGGTCATGCCTGGCACAAACAATGATTAACCAGGAAGTGTTTGCACTGCCAAATGAAAGCTGTGACTAAACAGCTCAAGCCTCAAGCAAGCAAGCAAGCACAGCAGTTGACCTTCAGCCAGAAGTTTCAGAAGTCTCCTCACTCTCTCTCTCTCGCGCGCGCACGCTCTCTCTCTGTGTTTTTGCCTCATGGCTTCACCCTGTGCTCAATTAATCTTGGAGCATCGGTGCTATAGATGTTAACACTCCCTGTGGGTTTCCTGCACAATGTGTGGATTTACTGTAAGTTGACAGTTGGCATAGCCAGAGAGACTAATTTCAGTATCAGTGGGTTTCAAACAACCTTTGCTGAAACCTGATCTTCTCAGAAGCACCAAGATGGGGCATTTTCGCCGCAGAGGAGCTGTGGCAACACGTCAGTGTGGCAGGACAGGACACAAGTTGTCCTGTCATTTTGAAGAAAACCCCTTTTCATCTGTCATCAGCGTTCCCTTCTCAAATGTTCCTCCCTCTTCAGGATTCCATTTCATGCGCGCCCATCTTCCAGAATGAAATATTGTGTGTCAGGTGTCCTCCTAATCAAATCTTGCGTTCTCTGAGAACTCTCGAGGTGATTTGGACCGGGGCGCTGGGACTGGGAGAGCAGCCATCGATGCGCTCGGAGTGAGGCTCTGTAATGTTATTCAGCCCTGGAGGGTCCGTCTGCTTTACAGGAAAGTAATGGACCTCCGCACTCCACCCTTCACCCACCCGCCTCCTCTCCTCCCGACACAGTGGCCCTGCCATGAGAGCAGCGAAGATTCATTTAATTGAGCTGCCAGCAGAAAACAAGCTGCTCTTTAAACACAAGGGTGAAGAGAGAGATGAAGAGCAAGAGAGAGGGAGAGATGGGAAGAGAGCGAGTGAGCGAAGTGAGAATGATGAGGGGGAAGAGTGGAGCACAAGGCCGTAGTCACAACAGGAGAAAAATTAAAGGTTTGGCTCAATACGCGCAACAAAGAAGGGGGAGAACACAGCCCTGTCTTTTGCTCTATGTTTGCTCTAAGTTTTAAAGGCTTTCACCACATCTCAGTTGCTGGACTTCGGAGGACTCCGTTCTCCCTTACAGTGCCAGCCTGTGTCCCTGCATGACTACTTGATTCTATTTCATAGCCATTCCTTTTTCCTCAAAGCTTTTTGCCTTTGTGATTTATTTGCTGTGCACCCGACCCCCATCACATTTACTTGGGTTTCACATAACGAGGAAAGAAGAAAACTTTTTTTTTAATGTGTTCTTGTCCCATCAGCCGTTTTCTTGCTTCACATAAATATACATTTGCTCTGCCTGCCCCTGATCCTTTGCCAGGGTTGGCTTCCCGGCACAGGGTTGGCTTTGCCACAGGTCCAGGCTGTGATACAAGTGTTGCATTAAGTGGGGATGGGAGGATGGAAGAGGTCATAAAGAACACTTCCCGGGATGGTGTCCAAGGCCGAAGACGACAGTGCTTACAGCACTCTGTCTCCCTCCCCTCTTCTCTCCGCCTCTCCTCTCTCCTCCTATCCCTGTCGTCTCCCTGCACCTCTCTTCGTCTCTCTATCCCCATTTCATGCTGTCTTCATCCCTCCTTCTGCCCCCCTCACCCCCATTTCATTTCAGAGCTGCAGAAGTGCCCAACACTGAATAAACACAGCGTGCTCCACTAGATCTGAGGAATGCTTTATATAAAGCCAAATAAAGGGGGGAAGCAGGCAGAGGAGAGGGTGTGTCGCCAGGCCGACGCGCGCTGCCTCTCTCCCCGGCCACCATTTCCTGCACTTGAAAGACGACGTCACGGAAGAATTTGAGCTGTACTCGCTGCACTCACCCCTCCACCTCCCCCCCCTCTCCCCCTCCCCCCCCCTCTCCCTCCCTACCCCTCCCCCCCCCCCCCCCCCCCCCCCCACTGTTTCTCGACAAGCATGTAACATGCTGAGTCCACAGATTGCAGATAATCCCCTCTGGAGGTTGTGTTTTTTCCCCCTTTCTCTGCCTCAGCCCTTTGGTGAGGAGAGAAGGTTTACACGTCTTCATGATGGCTTGCGACAAGCCTCCATTTTAGAGCGGTTAAGAGCTTTCAGGAGCACCGAGTGTGCTGAGAGGTGACGTGGTAATTGTGTTGTGCTATTACATCCCTGTAGGTTGGGCCAGCTCTGGATAATTCTTTCTTCTTCCACAATTTTATTTATATATTTTATTTTATATATATTTTTTTTATTTATAATAAAAAGCATATAAAAATATGCTTTTTTTTTTGACCCACACTTTTTTTATCATAGCTGGTATGTCATTTACTAAATAAAGTAGTCACTGATAATGAGTTGCAATCAGAGGATAACAAGAACCCTCTTGTATTTGTAGCTGTCAGAAAATAGGTGAACCTGAGGCTTTGGTCCATGAACAAAAACCCACAGCACGCATCCACAGATGGCCGCCTTCCTCCCGTTTAGCCATGCTCCTGGCATCGGATGTGAGCGAGACCCCACTGCTGTTTGGGGCAAGAGGACACGCTCTTAATTGGCTTTCATGCAGTCATGAGGCATTGAGTCAGTGTCTGCAGCGGGGGGAAGAAATATGAAGGCAGGAGGGCGAATAGAAGGGCTTGTGGCAGGAGCAAGGCACAACACGGCCAGGTAAAAAAAAAAAAGAGAGATGGAGAGAGGAGAGGTGGAGATGGGAAATATAAATCCTATCTGTGGAGGTGGGAGTTGTTAGAGCAGCAGCAGCTCCCGAGTGGCTGGCATGCTCTGGCAGTTGCTAAGAGGTGAGAGAGATGGGGCGGCAGTTTGAATCACCCATCAGCTCTTGCTCGTCCACCCCCCAGTCTCCCTCGTTCCCTCGGGCCCTGCAATTTTAGGCCGAGACTGGGTGGATCGGCCGGTGGGGTGTGTGTGTGTGGGGGGGGGGGGGGGCGGGGGGTTTGGTGGAGGGAAAGGGTGTGGGGGAGCAACCCCGCGGAGGAGGGGCGGGGGGGGGGGGGGGGGGGTATGGGGGGGGGGGGGGGGGGACGTCCATTCAAATCGGCGAAGAGGCCATCAGCATGCCAGAGATTGGCCCCGGAGATGCGCCAGCCGACGTGCCCGGGCTTTGACTTGGGCACTAATTAAAACGGCTGGAGAGAAGCAGAGGCACAGCGGGTAGGACGGCAGCTGTCTGCAGCTGACACGATGGCGAGTTTGTTTGGGTAAATGGCTGCGTTGTTTATGGAAACACAGAGAATGTCATTAGTGGAGTAAATGCTGTTAGGATCTCAGCAGGACCAGCATGGAGGCCTTTGGAATATTTGTCCGTTATCATCGTCTCTTGTTTTGAAATGTTATTACTGTTAACTTTTATTCAGCCAACATTTTTATCCTTTTTTGACCTTTTTTTAAATCAATACAACAGATGTAGGACTCTTGTTTTGCAAACATGCATTTTTGTGTAGTGCTTTCTTTTTCTCCTGTATTGTATTGTTTTTTGCTATTTGTTTTTTTTCCCCCACTCTTTTCATTGTGCTTTGGATACAAAGCCTGGAGCTTGTACAAGTTGATCTATTGGATTAGTGCAGCAGACCCCCAGTGAAAGTGTCTGTAGCCACGCAAGCTGCCTGCGCTGGCAAATTCGCTTACAGCAGGCAAAACACGAGTGCTGATTCTCTTGCCTGTGCATCTTTGACCTGTGAAAGCAGAGCCCATTCAGTCTCTCCCCACTGAGAGCTCTCTGCACAGCGGGGATCTGCTGTCTATTTAACATCCTCTCACTGACTGCCTCAGCAGCCAAGGCCATTGTGGCGTACAGTCATCTCCCCACCCCACTTGCTCTCTCTCTCTCTCTCTCTCTCTCTCTCTCTCTCTCTCTCTCTGGGCCTTAAAAAGCCACAAAAGTGGGTGTCTGCATGTCTGCGAGGGCTTTTTCATGTGTTGCCCTTGGAGCAAGGTTACAATAACGGCAGCCAGCGCCCAACGGCAGCCAGAGACTTGTGCTGCTATTGCTGTTTTGGTCGTCCGATGGCAGCGGAACACATCTGTGATGTATTTACTGTCAATAGACACCAGTTGACGGCAGCAAAGGTGCTGAAGGGCCTCTTTGTCTCTCTCTAAAGAGATCAGCTCTTAACCAGACGTTACTGTTTGTCACGACATGTAGATCCTTAATCTACTGTTTTGTGCTTTCTAAAAATTAGATATGGAAACACTTTTTTAATCATTATGTCAGATGAAGAGAAATAATCCATGTTGCAAAAAATGTCTGTATTTCAGGTAATACAAAAATGCTACAAAATATTGAAGTATATTAAAGTACTGTATTTTTGCAATAGTACAATTGGAACATGTAGAGAAAAATGAATTCATTGGCCCTGATGTGCCTACCTAGTGCCACCTATTGGTAAGGAGGCTGGATAAAAATCCCATCACATGTACACTTATATAATGTCATAATTCATGCATGTGTATTAATAATTTAGGTGAATGAAAATCAGATGCAGTGTCCTTGAAGGAGTACCATTCTCTGAGCTCTGTTGCATACTGACCTTTTATGCTCTTTCATAGTCTCCTTTTTCTTCCCCATGAAATGCTTTCATTTCTTGGATAAAACACACATGTACAACAAAAGTCATTTTTTTGTAATTAGAATAGTTTGCTCTACCAGCATCATAAAAATGCCTGGACTTCTAGGCTAAATCTGCCATAAGCTAAACATCAAATCATTAATCATGCAGTCCTAAAAGCCAAGGCATTTTTCTTGCTCTGTTCTGTCTATTCCTGAAGCTAAAATCACTAGCAATCATCTCCCTCCTTCCTCCTCCTTCGTCTCTCTTTCCTTCTCCTGGTCTCCAGTGAAAAATAGCCCCAGTGTGTGTTAGCTGGCTGGAAGAAAAGCAGTCGGGTCAGGGCTCAGCTAATTGATGTTTACAGCTTCATATCAGCTCACTCACACCCAGTGACCACATGACCCCCATGCCCTGATTGCCCTCTGCATGCATTCCCTTCCACTTCGCTGTAACTAAATCAGAGGGGAGGGGATGGGGGGGGGGAACATAAATAGATGTTGCCTTGTTGTATGGATGCACTACAGATGAGAAGTGGTTTGAAACCTGAGGTTTGTTAGGTCTTGTAACAGATTTTTACTTACTCCGCCTTGTTCCCTCCGTTCTGTTCCGTTGTTAAACCCCCCCAACCCACCTCCACCCACACAAACACACACACACACACACACACACACACACACACACACCACCCCTCCTTCGCCGACTTCCCTACTCTCTTGCCTTTGCCAGTTACAGTCTTAACCGTTTGGCTCTCTGTCAAAGCAGGGGCCTTTTGTGGCTTCCTCACAAATCTGCCAGGAAAAACAGAAACCATCTGTTCAAGCCTGGGCCTGAGAGCGGATGAGTATGTAAATATGCAAGTTAAACCTTCGCACCCTGTCTCCTCCTCTGACAAAACGTTCACTAACACATACACGCAGACACACCCGTACACAGACACGCACATACACATACACAGGGGCAAAAAGAGTCAGGACTTCTGTCATGTCCCTGGTCTCAAGAAAATATGAGAGCCTGAAAAAGAGAGAGAGAGAGCACGGAGGAGAAAAGGGGAGGGCAGCGGGGGGAGGTGAAGGAAAGGCCCAGAGCCGTCAGAAAACATTACACACACTGCGGTGCACCCGTCCTGACACCCACATCCCTGCACATCCGCACCATTTTCTGCAGGCTAGTGGAGGGTGGGAGAGCACAAGGCACTGAGTGCAGTGATATGAGGTAAGCCCCCCTTCCCGGTTGGATAATCCACCCCCCATCCTCCTCCCTCCCAGAAATATCCTGCAGATGGAAAGCTTGCTAAAATGTCTTATAATACCAGGCTTATGTTGTCACAATCTCATGTTCTCGCGAACATAGTGTTCTTAGCAGATTTAAGGAGGGAGGGGGAGAGCTAAGTAATGCCACCGGCAAGCAGAAATTGGATTTATTTACAATTGTGATGGAACCGCTCTGATTTAACTTTAAACTCGCGGCTGCTCTGAGTAAGGACGGGGGAAGCTCAATTTCAGAAACCAACTCAGGGGAATTCTTAACTGATGGGAGTATACATTTACAGTGTTGTGTATAGTGTAGTGTAGACAAGGCAGTTTTCTTCCCTAAAATGGACACCCATACCAGGCATGTTTTATAACATTTTCCTTCTCAACACTTAATTTTGTGTCGATGTTAAAACATTGCCTCGGTCCATTGTCTTTACCTTAGAGCTGCCACAAGTTGTCTATACATTTTTCAAATTTTGACTCTCTGTCTCTTAATGTTCTACGTTTAAAATGCCTCTATTGGTCTAAATTCCATAGCAGTATTTCCATTTTTCCATTACTTCACTGAATCTGGATCTCTCCCACCCCATCCAGGTCTGAAGTCCCCTTGTTTGTTCTATCTCAGCAAGCACCTAATGTTCCTGCTTCAACATTGTGCCTGGTTTTTAGTTTTAATGTGTTGCGTCTGCTCAGCAATCCCAGCGTTCTCCATCACTCTGATATCAGACATGGATGCTTTCAGATGTTAAATAGATAGTAGCAAGCTAATGGATTGAAATGATCTGCCATGCGTGCCAAGTGCATTTCAGTAACTAGAGGGAATCGTAAAGACTAGTGCATAAAAAGGCAGGACATTTCTCTCCGTCCCTAACCCGCTACCTCAGATGCTCACGTCAACATGGCAAAGGGAATAACATCAATAAAAAAAGCACCCTTCACATCTATCGGTCGTCAGACTGACATCCTTTATAAAGGAGACACTGACTTTTTGATGTTAGTTAAAGTTAGACGTCTTGTTGTCTCTTATCATTATTATTTATTTGTTTATTTTTTCCCCTTTCCCCATCATTTTTGTGTGTGGTATTTTTATTTATTTATAATTTTTTAAGACATTATTATGAGGTTGCGGAGGAAACCTGTCCTGACACTTCGACAGCTTGCCCTGGTGATTCACACTGTCAATCTGTCTGTCTTGGGCACCCTGCGCTCGGCACAAGCTCATCTTCAGTCAGCATGCCAGGGCGGCGGGGCTCAGTTGCGTACGCCTGCGCCTGCTGCTCGTTCGCATCCATTATTCCCCAGCCTTCAGCAGGATGGCGCTTCTCGCACAAGACTAACGACCGCCACAGCCACCGCCGCCTTTGCACGTCGCCGACTACACCCGAGATGGCAGCAAAGGAAGGAACTATCGAGAGGAAAGGAGGGAGATATGAGGAGTGGAGGAAAAGAGACGGGAAAAGTCTGCACAAAGACGGGCCAGAAAAACCTTGAATGCCAGATAGGGTGGTGGGGTGGTGGCAGCACTCACTGAGAAGGAGGAGGATGGGAGAGAGGAGAGAAAGAGTGTGAGGGGAGGAACTTGAAGGGAGGAAGAGGCTTTGTAAAAGAGAGAAAAAGAGAGCAGAATGAAAAAAGGATGGTGCATGGAGAGAGAGGAAGAGGCGCTTGAAGGGAGGACGGGTGTGTGAGGGAGAGGGAGCGAGGGAGAGAAAGAAAGAGAGATGGAAGAGAGCAGGAGAATGAAAAAGGATGGCGCATGGAGAGAGAGGAAGAGGCGCTTGAAGGGAGGACGGGTGTGAGAGAGAGGGAGAGAGAGAGAGAGGGGGAATGAAAAAAGGATGGCGCGCCGGGAGAGAAAATGTGCTGTGGCTTAACACCACCTCTCCACGCTTTTGCTCAAATCATATTGCCTATCCCATCTTCCCTTTGCAAGGCTTGAAAGGGGATTTTCTGTAGGTCTCCGGCAGTCAGTCATCGCCCGCGGAAATTTGTCATCACCACAGATGATCCCCCTGAAAACATTTCATCTGGCTCCTCATCCGCTCTTGCACTACACACACACACACACACACACACACAGTACAGTGCAGCCAGTTTGCATTAGACATGAGATTAGCACACTCTATATGTGTGTGTCTGTGAATCTGTGTGTATGTGCGCTTGTCATCTCTCTAGACCTTAACACTTGTTTAGTTCTGGACTAAATTACTTTTCAATGGTCATGTACTGCGACTCGTTCGCCATGATTGCTTCTCTGATCTCTCTCTCTCTCTCTTTCTCTATTTCTCTCTCTCCATGTTATGCTCTTGGACTTTCGTAGATCATTTTTTTAAATTATTATTTTCCCTCTACATCCCGATGAACGATCTTGCTCCCACGCTTGACGCAATTGGGGCTCTGCGATGACCTTTCCCATGTGTTGCAGCGCCACGCTTATTTTGTCTGGGCGGGTTCATGACCGGAGGCCCTCGGTGGCTCAAGGAGCCATGTGGCACAGAGAGACTGGTCATTAAAACGAGAGAGAGAGAGAGTTAGATAGAGAGACAGAGAGGCGAGTAAGCCAGTGCAGCCACGCGGCCGTGCACTTGCCTCCTCTGATCTGTGCGGTTCAATTAGATTTCACCCCGGGAAGCCGACTGTCCCTGGGCAAAGCACCTGCGCCCTGCTCTGCCACCACCACCACCACCCACCTCTTTCCATCCATCCATACACCCTTCCAGGCCTCTCCGCCTGGCTCAGGCTGAAAGAGACTCAGCCTGCTTTTAGAGGAAAAAAAAAAAAAAAACCAAGCCCTCCAAACCTCTCTGTCGCTCTGATGCTGTTCCCCAATATCTCTGCATAAGTGATTATTCTGATCTTTTGCTAAGCGTCTCTGAGCGTTTGCATAGCTCACAGGAATTTCTCCTGTTCTTTTTATTTAATAAGGGCTACCTCCTTGCTCTGCCCATATTGTTTTAATAAGGGCTCACTCCCAACTCGACCCCTACTGTTTTTCTGGCTGGCAAAGCAATGGCGGTTTGTATTATTCTGAGTGAGTTAAAGGTAGCAAGGGAAGGCTTGTGGCCTCTTGAAAAATGGGGTGGTATTCGTCAGTGAAGGAACCTCATTTGTTCTTTCTTTCTTTCTCTCTCTCTCTTTGTTTCTATCTCTCTCTCTCTTTCTCTCTCTCTGGCGCTCACTCCCTGGGCTTAGCGATCCAAGCCACCCACTGTTAATTGATGTAATTGTGATAATTGATATTTTATCCATCTCTAGTTGGGTCAGCTGACACTCTCCAAAGGCCAAAGTGCGCTTGCCTGCTTTTATCTCATCTAACCTCCCAGCAACCACCCACCCCCAGAAACACACACGCACACACTCACCCACTCACTCTCTCACACACTAAATGACACACTAGAGATGCGAGAGCAACAGTCTCTGAGTCAGGCGCATGTGGAAACTATTCCATAATTCCAGATGTGCTCTAGAGGAAGTCTTCTCGGCTCTTTAGCACTGAGCCGCCAGTGTTTTCCAGCCAGTAGGCTCCGAATGGGATCTGTACTGTTTTCATGGCCACGGGAAAGCACCTCCAAGACCCACAGAGTCGCTCTTTGTAGCACGACTCTGTGTATTGTGCCACGCCAGGCAAAAAAGCCTCCCGGTAGCCGTTTGTGGGGCGTTCTGATTTTTGGTCATGTGGAAGGGGAAGCGGGGGCTGGGGTTGTTGAGTGTGGGGCTATTTAAGGAGGAAGGAGGAAGCGGATTTAATTGTAATAACACAAAGCCCTGAATTCCAACAAGGAATTATCCAGTACCTCTCTCTCATAAGGCACTGGTGAAGAGGGTGTGTGTGTTTGTGTGTGGAGAGAGGGTGAAAAACCTTATGGAAAGTGGCGCGGGCAGGCACAGGCGAAGGCGGGCGGGCGAGCATGGCTGGTGCTGTGTTTACCCCGAGCAAACACAGCAGGGTCCGCACACTCCAGGGCTCCACTGTAGCGCGGTCCGCCCTGATAAGAGCCACTCCCTCTGGCCCAACACAGCTGGCCACTCAAACACACCACCTTCAAACGCAGCAGGATGGCCCTAGCGCCCTTGCACCGCTTGAAGAAAGACAATGCCATGTAACAAACATCAAGGATTGAGATATAATAATTATCATTTGGGAATAATGTTAGCATGTTGTTTGATTAGGAGGCGAGGATAGGATGCTTGATCTGTCAGGTTTTGCCCATCTTTCTCCTCTATTCCCCCCATCTTGCCAAACAAATGGCAGCAGAAGGAGACACCAAGGCAGAGAGGGGGGAAAAAAAGGGCCTGTGCTTGTGTTAATAAAAGTGTTTTTCTGCTGAGCCGTTAACGTGCAGGGCTGAGCAGCGCTTTAATGACCAATTTATGTCAAGTCGAGCCGGCGAAGCAAAGAGGGAAAGCAATCAATAGGCATTGAAGACAGCCCCGGCCCATTCAGCATGAGTTTAACAGACCCTGTCAGGTCTTATGACCGTCCTCCCCATCAAGCTGCTCTATAAAGCCCCAAACATTAAAGAATGCTAAAAGCACCTGCAATTGACCGGCTGCACACTGACTAGTCTGAAATGAATACGACTGGTCGAGGTGGTCGGGGGGGGGCGGGGGTGTTGAGTGAAAGTGTTAAATGAATGATGCCAAAATGGTTATTAGGTGGAGTGATGTATGCTCAGGGGAGGGGAAAAAAGCTTTTGATGGTGGGTGGGGTACGGAAGACCTTGAGCCAGAGGAGGGAGTATAATTCCCCATGCCTGCCTGCCTGTTAGTTTGTCCCACTGCACGGGTTGCTGGTGTCAGGGCCATGTGCGCATATATTTAGTGTTTGTCCGGAAAAATGTGTTGGTTAATTTGCCCTGGCCGTCTTAGTGAAGCGTTCTCTCTCACTCTCTGATCCCCGATTGCATGTGTGAATGTTTCAGTAGCACATTGATTTCCCCGGCAGGGCCCCTCTCACTCTCACTGTGTCTCTCTCTCTCTCTCCACCCCTCTCTCTCCCTCCCTCCCTCTTTCCCTCTCTCCCTCGCTCTCTCTCCAGCCCCCCCCCCCCCCCCACACACCCACCCTGGATTTATCCCCCCCCCCCCCCCGCCCCCCCCCCCCCCCCCACTCCCCTTCTCTCCTCTCCCTCTTCCCTCCTCCCTCTCTGAATGTTTGATTAAAGTTCAATTGACTCCTCCAGCAAAAGGGGGCCAGGAGCCATTTCACTCCCTATTTGTAGCGCCAAAGCTGTCCCCGACATGTTCCTTTGTTCCCATTCAGGCGCCTGCCACCCAGGCAGCCTCCGCTGCACTGATCCTAATACCCCAGCATTCAAGCGGGCTGCTCCGCCTAATCCGCCGTCAGACACGGCTGCAGCACAACAACCCCGTCTGCAGGGAAAACCTGGCATGGAGTCAGGCACACTGTGGCTGTGTCCACTCCAGCCCCCCGCCTGCCTCTCCAAACACTACACACACACACACACGCACACGCACGCCAGCCTAGATCTCTGCTTTTCCTCACGCAGACCCATTATCTCACGGAGGAGAGGAGTGGTCTGGGGCTTTAACGCAGCTGAGCTGAAATGATTGTGCTCACGTGCAGTGTGTGGTCTGCAGGGAGTTCTCGCTTTGATCCCTTGCCGGCTTGGGGTTCAGGGAACATGGAGCCTGATTGTCTCGAGTCCAAACAAACATACTGCCTGTCATAGTCAGTTTGTTTGTAAAAGTGTGTCTTTTTTTTTTTTTTTTTCAACACCCCCCCCCCCCCCCCCCTTATGATGTGCGTCCGACTGTAGTGCTGTGTCCAGGCGGTGTCTGTTTCCAATTTCATAGCAATGCTCATTCTCCAAGAATTTTTGCCTCTAGTGAAACATCTATTAGAGATTGAGTGTACCCGTTACAGGACACCCTGTGTATTCACGTGTGTGTGTGTTTGTCTGAACAGGGCGAGCTGATCACATTCTACTACTACTGGAAGAAAACCCCCGAGGCAGCCAGCTCACGAGCCCACCGCCGCCACCGAAGGCAGCCCGTCTTCCGCCGCATCAAGACCCGCACCGCCTCCACACCCGTCAACACCCCCTCACGCCCCCCTTCCAGCGAGTTCCGTAAGTGTTAGCCGTTCACACGCTGTCCAAGAGCCACCTGTTCTCCCAGAAAAAGGAAAATTGAGGGGGGAAAAAAATGGAAAGCCGGAGAAAGATTTACATTTTCATGCGGCGCACAAATGTGTGATCCAGATTTCTGTTGTGCTACAGCTGGTGTGTGAACGCTTCCCTCAACACTTGGAATGGGTTTCAGTCACATGCCCGAACCATAATAAGCAGAATTTGCCGCTTAAGACGGAGTGGGTGACATTTTTCATCAGAAAGTCTGATTATAAACTGCCTCTCTGGCATAATTAGCAGCTTGTGAATGTGTGTGTAGATGGCAGCCTCTGCTGGAGTGGTTTCACAGGCCCGTCACTCACTATATGAGGGGATCTCTTCTGCCAAATTGCAGCTTTTTTTTTTTTACATTTCACTTTTTAGATAACCATTTTAACACTGTAGTTTGTCTCTAGGCCTGTGTAGGTTTATGTGCAAATGTGCGCGTGCCTACTGAAAGAGCAGTTGCGAACAGCTGTTGATGAATTAATCCGGGCCATGTTGGCATTAGCGTGCTAATCCACATCTGTGTGGCCCTCCCCGCAGTGGACCTGAGCTCAGCCAGCGAGGATGACTTTGACAGCGAGGACAGCGAACAGGAGCTGAAGGGCTACGCCTGCCGCCACTGCTTCACAACCAGTAAGTCCCGTAACGCGCGCTCTCCTCTCACTTGTAGCCCTTGTGTAAGTCCTGTGTCCCACGCCCCTACTAGAACCACACCTAGTGGACTAAACACGCTTCTCTGCTTCACCTTCCACTTTATTCTCTTCCCCCCTAACAAAGCCCCCTAGCTGCTAAAATCCTTGCGATGCTAAAAATAGAGTAATACAACAGAGCTTCATGAGTAGCACTTTGTTTATATTCCTGCAATGCAGAAATCTTTGCGGTGCTTCAAAAACACACAAATTAAATGGCTGCTTAAGTAGTGGTTTGTCTGTAGCTTTGTCCCCGTTTGCCCCTGTACATTTTGAGCTCCTGAATCACCATCACTAACCACAGCCCCACCCTGTTACCAAGGCACTTATTGCCTCATCGCTCCTGTTACACATTTCATCCACATGCCTGAAATGCTAGTGAGCCAGCCCAGAGCCATGCCCCTGCATCAGCCCACTTGAAAAAAAAAAAAAAAGTATATTCAACAGTTTCTGCATCAAGTAGTTGCGTTCAGTGATGGAAGCCCAGATGACTCCTCCACTTGTTGATTTGTTGACTCCCGTGACCCACAAAGTTCACTTCTCTGACATCTATCTGAGGTGCTTGTCAAGTTCACCCTAAGCCCCGGCTCAGCGGGCCGCCATCCAATCAGGTGCTCCGTGTGGACCCCCTCGTCCTGGGGGCCTCTGAGGCTGTAATAATCCCGCTCAGCAGGAATGTAATTTAGCGCTGCTCGCTGTGGGCGAGCCCCACACCCAGTCGCCTCGGTGACAGATGGATGTCGGAGAGATTGTCGATGATCATCATTTGATTCGTCAGTCAAAGCCCCCCCCCCCCCCAACTTGACATTAGCGCACCTCGCTTTTTGCCTCATTAAACCCTCCTGATAGGTGGTATTGTGTGGCTTGGCACCCTGTGCTATTCTCCCATCTGGTATGCTGTGAGTGTTTGTGTGTACACATCCCTTCCTGATGCCACCTCACCAGTCACAGCAGTATTTAATAAAGACACACTTACCTTTTGAATCAAATGTGAATGAGTGCAGTTGCAATGGGCGGAAATGACTGGTTGTGGTTTTGGTAGTGGTGGCAGGGTTGACATTTTATTGAAGGTGATGCTAAGTGGTCATGCTAATGGCGTGCTATCCGGTGACCTTTGCCCTTAGCCTCTAAAGACTGGCACCACGGGGGCCGGGAAAACATCTTGCTCTGCACTGACTGTCGGATCCATTTCAAGAAGTACGGCGAGCTTCCGCCCATCGACAAGCCCGTGGACCCGCCGCCGTTCATGTTCAAACCTGTCAAAGAGGAGGAGGATGGGCTCAGCGGCAAGCATAGTATGAGGACCCGACGCAACCGAGGCTCAGTGAGTAAACCACACACACTCACAGACACGCACACACACACAAACACACACGCACACACCACATATTTAACACAACAGCACATACAAAGCCAGGACAAGACTATACCAAAGCAGACATGTTATGTCTATGCATTATTAACACGCTGTGGTATGTAGCTGAACAAATTGCTGTAGTGGTGAGGGGTTTCGCCAGTGCACCGTTTAAGGCAGAGGGGGTAGAGTGTGACGGGATGTGCCTGTGCTGCGCTCTCTCCCGCCAGATGTCGACACTACGAAGTGGCCGCAAGAAGCAGACAGCCAGCCCTGATGGCAGAGCCTCGCCCACCCCCGAGGACATGCGCTCCAGCGGTCGCGCCTCGCCAAGCGCAGCCAGCACCTCCAGCACGGACAGCAAGACGGACTCCATGAAAAAACCCACAAAGGTACACACACATATTGCGAAATATTGCCCAATAGCTTGTGTTTCACACACAGATTGCGAAATATTACTTAATAGCTTGTTTTTCTTCTTTGTTTGTTTGTTTTTTCACATCTTCATAAGACGGCAACGGTTTTTGTTTTCAATCTGTCTTGTCTTATTTTCTTCATTAACCAATTCATTTATGGGAAATGGTGAAAAGGTTTCACTCATTTTTAAAGATTATGTCCTGGGATGTCCTATTTTCTACTAAGTGCCATATGTGGCAAATATGTTGAGGTATTTTCTCTTTGGAAAAAATAAAACACGGAGTAAATGACCGAAACAGTAAAACAGTCGTTAGTTAATTTAATAGTTGACACCCACTCGATTAATTGACAAATCGTAGCCATGATCAGCGTTCAGGCAGGCCAGAGCCTGAGTCCAGGCAGGCAGTGAAACTGCTAATTGTCAATTAGCTAGGAGTCAGTCCTCAGTAAATCACTGGAAGGTTTCTAGATTGTTTCACACCACAGTTGTACTTGATCTAGTCAGATACGCTTTGTTGCACATTTATTGCACTGCCTGCAAGTTCCAGACTAATGTTGTTCTCCCTGTAAGCAGAAAATCAAGGAGGAGGCTCCGTCGCCCATGAAGAGTGTCAAACGTCAGAGGGAGAAGGGCACCTCAGACACCGAGGAGTCGGAGAGGGCCAGCGCCAAGAAGTCAAAGACTCAGGTGAGCCTACCTGCTTAGAGTAGACACACACACACACACACACAGCTCACAGAGATAGTAGTTTACTTTTTTCTTTAAAATTGGTCTTTTTATTGGTATATTATTAGTTGTTCGGTATCACTCAAATAGAGCTGTGTCTATGTTTTAACCTTAATAAATAATGGAGGCAGACTGACATGTTAAAACAAGTACAAAGCTGTAATAAATTATTTTCAATTGCTAAAGATGTTCTAAAAAAGTTTGTTTTATGCATAAAAATCTTCATGTGAATGATGAGTGGCTGACTGGAGTCTTCTCTGCGTCTCATCCAGGAGCTAAATCGGCCAGACTCGCCATCGGAATGCGAGGGTGAGGGGGAGGGCGAGAGCTCAGATGGGCGCAGCGTGAACGACGAGGGCAGCAGCGACCCCAAGGACATCGACCAGGACAACCGCAGCTCGTCGCCCAGCATCCCCAGCCCGCGCGACAACGAGAGCGACTCCGACTCGTCTGCCCAGCAACACCTTCAGGCCCAGCACCCGCCTGTAATCCAGTGCCAGCCGGGCGCCATGCCCGCATCCGCCGCCCCCAACCCATCCTCCTCCACTACCTCCTCTTCTTCCTCAGCCTCGTCGTCATCCTCCTCTTCCTCGTCTTCCTCCACAGTCGCGATGGTCACCCCCAATCCCCCCATGTCGGTCGCGCCCCCGACCTTACCTCCACAGGTGTCCTCTGGCGGGCCACCCCCGGTGCCCATGCCACCGCAGGCCCCCTTGCCCCCTACAGCAGGCCCACTCTCGCACATCCAGTCTGTCGGCGCGCCTTCTCTCCACCCGCAGCGGCTGCCCTCGCCGCACTCGCCGCTGCCCCAGAGTCTGCCTCCGGCGTCTGCCGCATCCCAGATTGGCCCTCAGGCGCTGGCGCCGCCCTTGCCCCCACCTCCGCTGCCCCACCACGGCCCGCTGCCACCCATGGCTCACCCCCTCCAAAGCGGCCCGGGCCACCTGCCCCCACACGGGCACCCGGCGCACGGCATGCCCCCCCAGCCCTTCCAGCTCTCGCAAGCTCAGGTGGCCCCCTCAGGGCCGCACTCACACCCAGGCCAGCCCCAAGCCTCCGCCCTCTCCCAGCAGCAGCGGGAACGAGAGAGGGAGCGCGAGAGAGAGAGGGAACGGGAGAGGGAGAGAGAGCGAGAAAGGGAGAGAGAGAGGGATCCGCCGCTGCCCTCCCACATGCCCCCGACGTCTCAGTCATCCTCGCAAGGAGGCCCCCAGACGCCCCGCGAGCAGCCGTTGCCCCCAGCGCCCATCTCCATGCCTCATATCAAGCCGCCCCCCACCACGCCCATCCCCCAGATGCCCAGCGCCCCCTCCTCGCACAAGCACGCCCCCCACCTGGCCCCGCCGCCACCATTCCCCCAGATGCCCTCCAACCTGCCGCCACCGCCAGCCCTCAAGCCCCTCAGCTCGCTGTCCACCCACCACCCGCCCTCGGCGCACCCTCCCCCTCTGCAGCTCATGCCCCAGAGCCAGCAGCTGCAGCCGCCGCCCGCCCAGCCGCCCGTGCTCACGCAGTCCCAGAGCCTGCCCGCCTCCGGGCCCGGGCACGGCCCCTCACAACCTCCCAACCTCCCGCCTTCTGCAGCCGCCGCTGCTGCTGCCGCCGCAGCTGCCTCGCATGCCCTCCCTTCCCAGTCCTCCTTCCCCCCTCACCCCTTCATCCCTGGGGGCCCGGCCGTGCTGCCTCCTTCCTCTGCCGCTTCCATGGCCGGCCTGCCACCTGTGGCTTCGTCCATCTCCATGCCCTTGCCGGCCTCGGTTAGTGCCAGCTTGCCGGGGCCATCCTCAGTTGCCATGCCTGCCGTGCAGATCAAGGAGGAGCCACTAGACGAGGCAGAGGAGCCTGAGAGCCCCCCGCCACCACAGAGGAGTCCCTCACCGGAGCCAACCATCGTCAACACGCCCAGCCACGCCAGCCAGTCGGCAAGGTAAGACACACTCGTACTGTACACACAAACACTAACAACATAGTTGAGAAATGTATGTTTGTCTAGCCTGACTGTTGTTACTTACTAGATGTACCAAATTCTAACCCTAGGTTATCCCATATTACAGTCTATATACAGTATACAGTATAGACAGACAATATAGTACAATATAGTTGAGAAATGGTTGAAAAATCTTGACACACAAACATGAATATGTTGATAAAGTAACAGTTGAGGATTTGAGGCATTATCTGCCAAATGCTGCTGTTTGGTTGGCCCTACTGTTCGCCCTTGTTCCAAGTCCACTCTCCTCCTCCTGGCTCAATCAGCTCACGCGCATTGATCGACTTCCTTAAGAAGCACATCTGAAGCAGCGGCATGCTAAGCACAAATGATTTTCTCCTTTAATGTCTCGGGCATCCGTCATCTGACAGGCAGGTGGTCGTGGCAGGGGAGGAGAGGGATTTTTGCTTTATCTCCAGGCTCACGTGGCGTGCAGTCAGTGAGCGAGCAGGCGGGTGTGGAATGGAGAGATGGAGGGAGGTAGGAAGGGCGGCCGCGGGGGTGAGATGAATGGCCAGGCTTGCATCAGCAAATGACTCCCCATCACGGCCCCTGTGTCTTGTTAGATGCGCGGCGGCCGTTGTCTCTTAAGTGCCGCCGTCGCCCCGGCACCGCCGATGCATAGCAATGAGCCCGTTAATGCAGCCAGTATCTCGTTATGGACCCTCGTTCGCACACACACACCACAGCTGCAAACACTGAGTGCCCGCGCTCCAGGCGTAATAAGCAAACATGTCAAAGGTTATTTATTTTATTCGTCGGGTAATGGTTTCTACCCCCGCACACAAATTGAAGGTATCTATTTCCGAGGCAGCGGTGTTGTTTTCGCATTCCCTGGGCCGTGCTTGTTTTTTAGAAATTCTGCTCTGCCCTCCCGGGTGACAGAGTTCCAAAATTGAATGATCTGTTCCGCGTTAACCTAAAACTGTATAAGCATTTTAGTTTGATTGCCTTAAGTAATTGAAACCACAGTCCTCACACTCTCTTTATACATCAGGGGGGTTTTATTGAGCTGTCTTTGTGTGTACACGGAATACCTTCACGGAGTATGGCTCTTGTTTTCGCAGGTTCTACAAACACTTGGATCGGGGATACAACACCTGCGCCAGGACCGACTTCTATTTCACGCCGCTGGCCTCGTCTAAGCTGGCCAAAAAACGCGAGGAGGCCCTGGAAAAGGCCAAGAGGGAGGCTGAGCAGAAGGCCCGCGAGGAGAAAGAGAAGGAACGGGAGCGGGAGAAGGAGCGAGAGCGGGAACGGGAGCGAGAAAAGGAGGCCGAGAGAGCTGCCGTAAGTCCCAAGTTTAATGCACGTCTCGTCGGGGGAAAGAAAATTTGAGTCATAGAGATAGAGTGCGCGAGCACTGGCCCTTGGTATGCATGTGTCTGGCCCTGCCAACCGGACTGGAGAGCACCTAATTCAGCTAATCAAATAGCTCAGCAGGATCTGATTAGGGAGATTAGATCGGTTAGATTAGAGCCAAGAGATGATCCTGCAGAAAGAGAAGTCTCAGCACAGCTAAGCACTGGAACTGGTTGTTCAGTTTTGTAACCATTCTGATTTTCAATTTCAGTTATGCTCATTTATTTTGGTTTTGGTAGTTTTATTATTTTCATTCATCATATATATATATATATATATATGTGTGTGTGTGTGTGTTGAATAAGTAGGACTGAATACAAAATATTATTAATCCCATATTTACCCTCATATGGATAATAATATCAGAAATGGACTCAAATTCATCGAATTCATTCTTTTAAAAAAATAAGAATTATTAAACGTGCATATGTTGCCTTTCTCTTTTCCCTCTCCTAACAGAAAGCCTCCAGCTCCTCTCACGAGGGACGGATGGGAGAGCCACCGCTGCCCGGCCCTGCGCACATGCGCCCATCCTTCGACGGTCCTCCGACCACCATCGCAGCTGTGCCGCCCTATATCGGCCCCGACACACCGGCCCTGCGCACGCTGAGCGAGTACGCGCGGCCGCACGTCATGTCGCCCACCAACCGCAACCACCCATTCTTCATGTCGCTCAACCCCAGCGACCCGCTGCTGGCCTACCACATGCCGGGCCTGTACAACGCCGACCCGGCGCTGCGGGAGCGCGAGCTGCGTGAGAGGGAGCTGCGGGAGCGGGAGATCCGTGAGCGGGAGATGCGTGAGCGCATGAAGCCAGGCTTCGAGGTGAAGCCGCCCGAGCTGGAGGGCCTGCACCCGTCGGCCAACCCCATGGAGCACTTCGCCCGGCATGGCGCAGCCATCACGCTGCCGCCCATGGCGGGCCCGCACCCCTTCGCCTCCTTCCACCCGGGCCTCAACCCGCTGGAGCGTGAACGGCTGGCACTTGCCGGGGCCGGCCCGCAGCTGCGGCCCGACATGACGTACCCGGAGCGGCTGGCGGCTGAGCGGCTGGCAGCCGAGCGCATGGCCTCGGTGGCCGCCAACGACCCCATCGCCCGGCTGCAGATGTTCAACGTCACGCCGCACCACCACCAGCACTCGCACATCCACTCGCACCTTCACCTGCATCAGCAGGACCCGCTGCACCAAGGTGAGGGCAACCCTCCGGCCGCCGGCCCCTGCCCACCTCCACGCATGGCACCACCGCCCAGATTTGCCAACCGCTCTGCTCAGGAGATTTTATGTGAGACACGCAGCACTTAAGCTTTGACAAACAACGTTCAATTCGTGTTTTATTTATTTATTGGTTTGTTTGTGTCTTTCTTGCTTTTTAATTGATGTGAAGCTGACACTTTCAGTGTGTGTTAACACACAGGCCATTGTAGACAAAAGATAAAAAAAATAGTGTTTCAAGCAGCTAGGCTGTTAGCACGCTTGCTACGCTCCCTCTTGATAGAACCGTAAATTAACTTTGCTTGATGGCTTTTGCGGCTTGTTTACCACACTGGCATGTGGCCGTCTTTCCCACAGTGTGTTGTGCTTTAATGCATGCTGTGATGAGTGGTGAGTATGTGTGGAGTGTTGAAATGACTCCCTGTTCTTTGACTCCTTAATGCTGACACGGCGAAGGTGGTGGTGAATGTCTTGTGTGTCCCCCAGGTTCTGGGGCCCACCCGCTGGTCGACCCGCTCGCCGCTGGACCGCACCTGGCCCGCTTCCCCTACCCTCCCGGAGCCATCCCCAACCCCCTGCTGGGTCAGCCGCCCCACGAACACGAGATGCTGCGACACCCCGTATTCGGTATGCCACCTGTGACTACACACACACACACACTGATATACATACATGCACACATACACACCATTGATATTACATAAATAATGACCAACAACGGTATTAATGCATCAATTCAACATTTCTGACTCAAGTCACGCCTCTGCTCTGTGTGTCCCCACAGGTACACCGTACCCTGCCCGTGACCTGCCAGGAGGTCTGCCTCCCCACATGTCGGCAGCACACCAGCTTCAGGCCATGCACGCGCAGTCAGCAGAGCTCCAGAGGCTAGCCATGGAACAGCAATGGTTGCATGGGCACCCACACATGCACGGGGGCCCTCTTCCTGGTCAGGAGGACTACTACAGGTCAGTGGAGGAGGGAGGCTTGGAGAACCGAAAAATAGCTTTAGGACAGCACTGTGGCGCACAGATGAAGTGTGCCGTCTTTGGGAGCACAACCCCCAGAATGGGGAAGAGCTTCTTCCCTCAAGCAGTCAGTGTTGGAGAACAGAACATGATATGCCGTATTCACACTGAATTCAAAGCACTCTTCTCCTGCTCTGCACTGACTGTTGAAAACAAAAACAGAACTGAACTAAAAATTCACTTTTGCACTGATTGCTTATTGGCCTACTCTGTCTCAGCTTTACAGTGAACATAACTGCTACTTTTGTTCTCTCTTATCTGTCTTAAATGCTCCTCTTAAGTAATGTGTATGGACTGCACTATGGCTCAATTTAGTGCACACCCATTAAATGCACAAAGTGTGCAATGACCAGTAAACCCACTTGCCTTGCCTAAAGCTGCACCAGCTCCACTATAAACGCTGGCTATAAAACTGGCTACAGAGGCTAAAACATGATTGGGACACTTGAATCTGGCGGTACAATAACAAACAACTGTTTGTTTATTATGAACATTATGGGTTTTTTGTCATGTTTGCTATGGAGGAAGTTTCCACTGAGTCAATCTACCTTGTCGATCACGGTCTTAGGACCATGAGGTTGAAATCTCATCAGAGATTAAATAGACCCAAAGTTTAAAATGTTAATTATAGATAGATATAGAAAACTGTATGCCTTGTTCATTTGCCATTTTTCCTATTGACAAAAAAAAAAAATAATCCAAGTGACACAAACCTTTCAACCCATACCATGAAAAAAAAAAAAAAACTAAGTGACCCAAACCCTTTTACCCATACTCTTTTGAGCATCTGAGAGAGATGTTTTGTCTAACGCACAATTTTGTGTTTTTGTTTCAGCCGGTTGAAGAAGGAAAGTGATAAGCAGCTGTAACCCACCAAGGGATATCTGAGGGGACAAAGATCGTCAGGACGCAGGAAGCTGGAACCGAACGCAGTCATGGAGAGGAATGGAGCGGAACTACGGTGTCCTTGGACCCTTTTTTTAATCCTATTTTAAGACGAAGAAAGAGAAAAAAAGGAAAAGTAAAGGCACCAGTTTCCTTCGGTGTTATTTTTTATTTTTTGACGTTTTTTTTTTTTTTTCTTTTTTTTTTTTTTTTTTTTTTTTCTCATTTTTTCCCGTTTGGAAAAAGGAACTGAGACTTTGTTATATAGCGTTCAAGTAGTGACAACGTCCTCAAGACTGATTGTGACTTTCCTGCATGGCATCCAACTCCGAGAAACTTCCCTGACCTATTTGTTTTTTGTAGGTGCTAGAGAGCAAGACACTTTCGTCACTGTGCTTATGGGGACCGAGAGGGGAAAAAAGAGACAAACAAACTGATAGGCCATTATATCTGAAAAAGTGCTATCTTAAATTCAATGCTTATTTTAATACATTGTAGAACGTTTTCACAATTTTAAGAGGAAAAAAGCTGCAGCATGGCGTTTTGTTTTTTGTTTTTCTGAGTCTGTAAATAGTATATATATACATATTATTATTATTATTATTATTATTATTATTATTATTAGGTGTGGATTCCTAACAAAGTTGTTAGACCCTTCCAGTATAATAGTTCTGAAGCATTATCCCTTGTTTCAGAGGGGAGCGCGATGGCTTTGTTTCAGTTAGCTAATGGTCATGAGACAGGTATGGGCCAGAAAAAATGTTTGCTGGTACTACAGTACCTGACACGGATCCACCCTATGCTTCACGTTCAGTCTGATGTTAGCGCTTTTTGAGAGCCAGACGCAAAACAAGATTGGTTTGAGGGAAAATGAAGAAAGACACAAAAAACCCACCTCATTGTCATAAATAGAAGCAGGACAGTGTTCCCGTTCCCTTGCGATGTTTGAACTCGACCGCTGTTGAGTTGAAGATTTGAGACATATGAAGAGGAGGGGGAAAGACCTGTGTCTTAATTTGGACACTCTGGAGAGATCCCAAACACAGACATACTTGGATAACTCTGGAGAGGGAAAAAGAATTGCACTAAAATTTTAAGCACTCACTGATGATATTTTCACAACCAATTGACATTGTTGTGGAATTCATTATTTAAAACAAAATGTTGGTCTGTTGCATATTGTAATTGCAATTCATTTTTTAATCCGTGAAATGAGTATCAGTACCTTGCACACACTATAGCTCTAAAATTGGCTGTTTTTAATGTTTCAGTTTTAAGACGACTGATGGGTGCTTAATTTGAACGTTAGTGCTCCCTCCCTTGCCCACATATCCAATGATGCCCTCCTCCCTGCAAATATAGAAAACAGGCTCCTTCTCCCTCACATAACTTCCTGTTTCACTGTAACAACTCAAGGTACCATACTCACTGTGATGCCACCTAGGCAAAGTTATTCGAGGGTTAAGTACTTGGTCCAGAGGATGTCTGTGGTGAGGTTTTAAGAGAGGATGGCAAGTAGTGGGGAACAAAGTGCATGTGTTTACAGCAGAGAGGAAATACAGTACATGCTTCCAAGCCCAGGTTCTGTCTGCATTCCTTTTACTAACTACTGTTGTGTCACAACTACAGCTACAGCTAACCTGTACGCCTTCACAGTCATGGTTTGGGTTGGTGAAGATGGAGTCCAGTTGTCCTCACCACTGTTTCGACTGTTACATAGAATATTTATATAATATGACCATTTCTGCCGCATCACCTCAAGTCCATTCATCTGTTATCCACTGACATCTTTCCCAGATATATCAATAATGCATCTTGCACTTAATAAAATCTAACCTCTGAGATCTTTGAACTGGTCTAAACGCTTACATCGTGGGGTTCCTCACAGCCCCAGTTGTCAGCAGCGGGTAGTATTTTGCAGGCATGCTTTTTTGGAGTGACACCAGCCGAGTTTAATTTTGAAATGTGCAGCTTTTTTGACTTGTTCTCCCCTCACCACCAGGTGTGGATCTAAAGTCCACGCTGGGCTTTTTATGAGTGGGGAAAAAAAAAAAAAAAAAACCTCTTGCCATTGACCTGTCTCTGTATGGTGTACTGAGCATATGATTTCTCTCTCTCCCTTTGCTTTTTACCAGCAGTCTCCCTGCCCCTCTGTCCCTCTTTTGTGTCTCAAACCTTTGATGTTAAGTGTTGTCAACGGTTTCGCTTCTCGTTTTAAAAGCGGCAATAGCAGAATGCAAATTCTGACTGCTAAGATTTATATATATACTGGTATCTTGAAGCTTATTGTACATATTAGTAGTCGCCATGGGATGACACAATGTAAACAAAAAGTAGAAATAATTAAGACAAATTGTGAGTCCTGTGTTCTCTCCATTTGAGTATTTTGTAATTTTTTTGAAAAATTTGTGGAATTAAAATAAAACTAAGTTACACCACAATGTACATCTTTTGTGAGTAATTTTTAAATGTCACATAATTTACAGTATTAATAGTGACGTGCTAACGATTATGGTAAGCATCATTAATTCTACATGTAAGCAAAATGAGCCTAGGTTAACAGCAAAGACCAACTATGTCAAGAAGCAGAAGGGTGGCACAAATACATCAAACGGTTATTTAATAATAAGCAATAATCATGAGGGAAACCCTGCCCCATGCCCCCCTACACTTCCAGGATCTACTGTTGTGCCTTCTGGATAGGTCACAGGCCTAATTCAATGACTCACAGGACGGTCCACTTTATAACTCTGCAGTCTCTCCACACCAAACCAATAATAATGCTTGGGTTTACAGTGTAAATCAATCAAATACAAAAATGTATTCATAAAACCTACAGAAAATGTACATTGCGTGGGCTATTTCAAACAGTCTACCAATAGCTAAATATTGTTGTTACAACATATACATTCGACATTTTTTTCCCTTTCTAACAAAATACTTATTGCAAAGTATTGCAATTAAATATGTCTGTATTTAATACCCACATCTGTTGATGCGATCCGTCGAATCAGCAAATGTTTCTATCTGTAGCCTAACTGATGTTAATTTTAGGCTACCTGTTTTTTTTTTTAGAATTTATATAAAGAGGAAGTCAGGGCCAGTGGCAAAGAAAAAGCGTTAGGCCTACACAGTTTACAACGCCGCATGAGGGGAGATTCGCGCTTGACACACATGCAAAAACAAAAAAGCACCAAACTTCTGTGTCAAGTAAAAGGCAAAATAGAGCCATAGCTTCTTTCATGACTAAAAAGTGGTCTCCGGAGGACGACCAACCATTTATTTCTGTTAGCACCTGTTCTTAGGCCTATAGGCCTACTGGGCCTATATCTTGAGTGTCTTGCAACGTTCTTTGCTAAATTAATCTATCCATAATGTAGGCCTACATTATTGTTTTATTTTTTTTTCTTTTATTATATGTAGGCCTATTTCTTAACTTCATTTTAATTTGTGTATTGAATACAATAAAGAAACAAACATGCAAATATATAATAGCATTGTAGGCTATTTATAATTACAATATGAAAGTGGTAGCCTATCCCACATACCAACCGTCGTCACAGCCCCCCTTGTCACATTTCTCAAATCAAATGTGGCAACCCCACTGCCGACTCGACCTCACAGCTGAGAAGGTGAACTAGAAGCATAGCCTAGGCTATAAAATGTTTTAGCTGCAAAGTGCAACAAGGTACATGCAGTATTGTGTTCCATGACTTGTTTGATCTACAAGGCGTGATTTTAGTCAATGACAGGCGATACGTCTGTCAGCGCTGTCTACAGGCGCCACCCTTTGTCAATCTGCAATAACCTTTTCCGGTTTAGATAAATCTGGGCCTACCGCGAGCTGCAAACCTGCTCCTTCATACGCAGCAAGACTGGTAAGCTATTAAAACTCGCAAGACTGGATTTTACTTGAGTTATTATGAATTATGAAGCAGCCATTCTATTCCACGGATATAGGGACTTCTTCCATAGTGTTATCATTGCAGTTTTAATTCAGGTGTAATTTTTTTTTTTTTTTTTTTTTTTTTAATTAGATGGCATGATGTAGCCTAGCCCGGTTGGGTATCCCAATACATTCTTATACTGCTAGTTGGTCTGGTATCACCCCCCTAACTCCGGAAACCACAACTCCATATCTATCATGGTTTGAATGGGTATTTCTGGTGCCCATCATCGAAGGCATAGTACATGTGAATCTAAACATGTATGTTTCCTACCTAGGTTTACCCTATATAAATCTCAGCTGATACAGAGTCTGGGTTTAGTAAAACAGCAAACATCCTACTTCTTGAGTACCTTTTTCTTCTCAACCGCTCAAATCTAACTCTTAGCTAAGCCCACCCAAAGACTCCAAAGAGCATTGTGATTGACCCTACTAAGGCTTGTTTAAAAAAAAAAGTTATTTTTTTTTACGAGAAATCAATCAATCTGAACGTTCTACTCTCTTTTTGAACTGGAAAAGGAAAGCTGTTACAGACTTAACATTACCATAAACCAATTGTCATTTCTGAACAATGACCCAGTCTATGTATTTTGTCAAACTTGGATTTTGTTGCGAACGCAGTTTGAAAACTCAGTCAAAGGGGGTGTCCAAGATTCTGAATGCTGTGGCTCTTTACAGTTCACCCCTTTCATCACAGACCACTGACTGGCTGAGCTATATCCTCCCTGTCGGTGTAAAGCCCACATGTCATGCAGCTTTCCTTGTCTTTGTGAGTCTGTGACTGAACTGCACCCTGTACCCAGGCTGCCTGTGTTTATATGCACTGGAGGCGCTGCCACTGTTGCTACGGGGCAATTTGCTTATGGGCGGAATCTCATTTGTGGCAGTCAAAGGCTTGGCTGCCAGACAGCAGGATGACAGCTCGTCGCTGTTGCTTACTGACTGCACATCAGATATGCTGAGCTCAGTATAGTATTGCCTTATGTTACAAAAAGAAAAACAAGTAACAATTGCAGATGAACAGATCAGCTCATCTGTGATATCTTGAACTACTGTATAACTATTCACAGGGAGCCACTTGCCTTGCCCTTTTCAGACGACTGACTTTATACACATCAAGTCACAATCTTATTAATCTGTGGCAAAGATGGTAGATTAATGGAGAGATACTTTATGTTAGTTCATGTGTATGAGAGCAAAGTGGGGATCTGATCTGGGCTTCATTAAAAGGCACGCCATTGACATGCTTGACATCCTGTAGTTTCAAATTAGCTCAGCGCACGACTGAATTGCAGGATGATTGTCTGAGTACATACTATGCACTTTAAATGGGCAAAATCTTTGGAGATCATCCACTGCTTAGAAAAATTAGTCTTTTTAATAGTCAGTGAAATTCTGTGGTTCTGCAATATCCCTCAAATGTTACAGAGCCCCCCCCACCTACGCCACTATCGCCCCAAATCATCTATTCTATACCATGGCCTATACTATCTTTGTCCACAACACTACCCCTTTTGAGATTATTTTGGCATTGTACTAGCAGACATGCCTAAACTAAACAGTAGTCAGCATACGCAGCAAGGTTAACAACCTGCTACCTGACATCAGACACCAATTTAAAACCATACACGCTTTTTTTTTTTTCAAGGAGAGGACAGGTGATGGCTGGAGGGGGAGCCGTAGTGCAGTTGACACACTGCGGAGTACTTGGCCTGCGACAGTGGCTCGTGCCCGCGAACCGCTTGACTCACCAGCAGGTTTTGTCAAAGACATCAGCTCCGCAGCGGCTCGCACGTTGCCTGTCCGCCTCCAAACTCATTCTGCCTGACACAGCCAGCTCATAAATAACTCTGACGCAGAAAAATGGCCTGCGTTACAGGGAGAGGCTACGCTCCGTGAAGGGTGACAGCATAAACGCGCTGAGAATCAAAGACTGCACGGCCTGTGTTGCTCCCAGTTATTCAGTGAATCAGCAGGCAATCTTACTTTACATCTTCAGTGGCATGTTTAGCTGCAGAGAATTACAAGTGTTGAGCAAAGGAAATGTAGGATAGAAATTGCTTGATTTTCAACCCTCACCCTCAAGTGCATGCTTTGAATGCTATTTTCAGTTGCCTTCAAAACACAAGCTTTGGCATAAATCCATTTCCATTCCATATCGATGGCTATAATTCTTGAAACAGCTCATCACCCTTGCCTAACCCCCCTCTTTCTCTCTTTCTTGCTCTCTTTCTCTCTCTCCGAGATAAATGTGATCTCAAAGAGCCATTAGTGCAACATTTCTATTAAACTTGTCCCCTCTTACCTTTTGACTGCTCGTCCAGGCTTGTTAATTAGGGTTGATGTTTGGAGCAAGCGGGTGATTAATTATGTATTCATCAGAGGTGGAAGACACTCAAGATAAGTGTCTTGGCAGTAATGAGATGAGAAACAGCTATTGGTAGCCGGTCTCTGGCTGAAGGAGTCCCCCTCCCCTCCCCCACACACACAGAGAGATAAGACACTACGAGGAAGAGACCTGTCATATTCTCTGCAGAAGGAACTGAGATTATAGTCATCCTCTGTTTTGTTTTCTGTAACATGTCTTTGAAAAAAATGAACTGCATTATAAACTATTTTCTTCCAGAAACCTCTGCTGGAACCTATTTCATTTGTGTGCCTCAGTGTGTCAGTTGGTGTAGGATGGATCCTATGAGATAGCATAGCATCCTCTGCCTCTTGCACCACAATGAAAAATTTCTCTTTCATCCATACCTCTGTAATTCACTCTGCATCCACATTGCTTGTTTCCTCCCTCCCTCCCTCTCTCTCTCTCTCTCTCTCTCTCTCTCTCTCTCTCTCTCCAACCCAACACTGAGATGTCACATACTGTACTTGCCACACAGCTCAGTTGTAGGGGGGGGGGGGCAGCCATTGCCCTCTCATTCGACAGCTTGTGTTGTATATCCCTGCTGCTTGCCAACACGAAGGCTGCCTCCAGCCTTTAATGATATCCCACTCACACATTCCTGTCATAGCGGACCTCTGTTCCCCTGCCTGCCGCAGAACTGCCAAGCTGCATGCCTGCCACGGCGCCGCATTCTTTACCCACACATTCTCTCCCTCACTCGTTCTCTCTCACTCATTCTCAATCTCTTTCTTTCATTTTCACTCTGTTTCTGGATATTGTCTGTCACTCTATCATCAGGGAGAGAGAAGAGAAGGGTGTTTGTGTTGGGGGGGGAATCACCATTTCACGCCTCCTTTGACTGGCCATTCAGATAGGAATATAGCTCCAGGTGCCATCTGCAGTAGCAGAGGCTGCATCTTGCGGGTAAAATCTCATCACAAGCAGAAGAACTCATCTCTCCTAGTAGCACAGACTGACTGCGTTGCGCCCGAGTTCCTGCTTGAAAAAACCTGCCTCATTCCCAATAGTATCCTATTTAGCATCTCACAGGGTCCTCTTCCACCACTGCCACACCTCAACCAACCTGGCATTTGAAAGTATCATTGTACACATAATTGTATTCTTTGCTAGTTTGGAGTGTGTGTGTGTCCATACATGTCATGTCATGTAAGCTATAAATGACTAAATTTGTATCATCTAGTATAAGAAAGTATCTATTTATCCAGTCATCTGCAAGACACAAACCAAACAGAACATAATTAGAAGCACTGATGTCTTTTTCCATGCATTTTAATTGCATGAAAGGTACCGTCTGTCTGCCTCTTTTTTTTTTTTGCTCGGAAATGCTCAAAACCATATGGCGATTTGGAAACCATTTATACTTTCTCAGCTCTGACTTGAGTGGGTATGCACATCAAAGACAGCTGTCCATCTATATTTGGTGGGCGTGAAGCTTTAAATTGAGGCAGTGGTTGTCTGAGAACCTGTCAAAGAGAGCGAGAAGGAGTGGGAGGTTTTAGGGGCGGGCTGGCTACTGCCTCAGCTGTGGCGGGCAAGGAGCCTGTGTGTCAGGAGATGGCTTCTCCTTTACCTCCCTGATAAAGACAGCAATCACTTCTCAGTGAGAGGACTGATTGCTTTTGCCTGCGAGCACTGTGATCAAAAAGGTATGTGTCGTCCAAGCAAAAAAAAAGGGGGGAGGGGATCGAGAGAGAGAGAAAGTGAAGTAGCTCCTTTGAAGCCTCCAACACTAAGACTCAGATACTCTTGATGCTTTCTAGCACCTTGAATCCAAACCAAGTTCTGCGCTCTGTGGGCAGGAATAGAATGTGAACTGGTGGACATGATCCTGGAGGATGGGTGCAGGTGGAACCGTGCACGGTGTGTGTGTGTGTGTGTGTGTGTGGAGGGGTGGTGTTGTGGGAGTGTGACAGAGGCTGAAGACGTGCTCTCGGGGTTGCGATGGGAAAATGGTGTTGTGGGGGCCGCCCTGACCTTGTGTGTAATGAGTGTCCTGTGATAGATCACCGTGCCAGCACTCTCACGCGCCTTTCTGGGGGCTGTCCGATTTCCTCGACGCAGATAGATTGGTCTTTGTTTTTCCCCGTACCTCTGCGGTTCAATTAATCTTCTCCCCTTTCCACTACTCTGTCCTCCTTTGCTTCACAGCCAGCGGAGAACAGACGCCACCTCGGCTCTGGGCTGATAAACTTGTACTCCTAGGGCAAATGCACCCAAGCCCTCACGGAAAACACACACACACACACACACATTCCACCGTGGGGATGCTGGAACTACATGCTTAAATGCATAGCCAATAGTTAACATCTTTCACATTGGCTTTGATGAGAACACTGTGTTTCGTCTCACTGTTCAGTGGGCCATTTATATTGGTGGAAAAGCAGCGTGTGTTTGGTGGATGGTATCAATGACAGACTCACACTCACCTCATACTTTGTGGAATGTCCTCGGGCGGCTGCCAAGGCAAGATGAATGCAGACTGGCTGACTTACTGAGCATATAAGCAGTAATCAGAGGAAGATGAGGGCGACAATATTAGAAAAAAACCCCGCAAAAATGACGCAAAAATCTGTAGTAGGCTGATCGTGACCTGATCGGTGTTTCAAAAATAATATAATAATAAACATAATCCTCATAGTAGTAATTAGGTTAGATTTTATTTGTGTATTTTCTTTACTAATTCATTAATGTTATTTAAAAAGAGAGGAAAACAAACGCTTGTTTTCTGGTCCTATCTGGTCTGCAGTATCCTCTCAGTTTTTATGTTATGGCTAGCAAACTGATCAAAACTTACTTCCATTTTGACAGTGTAAATTCAAAGTAAAATCTCTGGTTGTCATTATGAGTTGTCCTCTTGTCCCTGGCAAGCACTAACCTGAGATAGACAGATATTGTCACCAACAGTGAAGATGTTGCATCATGCACCCTAACAGAGTTACCCGTTAACAACACAGTCCATAGCCACAGATGTTATTCAGAGACAGTCTGGCACGGACCCTCGCACCATATGTTGCAAAACAATAAGGTTGACTTGAAAGTCCAACAGTTGGGCCGGGTCACTGGTGTTGGAGTAATAATTTAATGAAGTTACCTGTAGCACAGATGGTCTCCTTGTAATGTCTCTATTCAGAGTTCAAAGTGTGTTGTAGCTGGCTACTTTTCTCCTGATTTGTTGTGTCCAAGTGTGCTGAGGACCCACTGGATGCATTTGTTAATTGGATAATGATTCTGCTTCAGCCATTGTGCAGTGCAGAAGAGACATGCTGACAGGAGGGGAAGATAACAGAGGCTGTTTTCATCCAACTATTTAAGGCTGAAGGTAAGTTAAGTGTCACATAAGTTGAATAGAATTAGTGCTGTCAACACATGTTAGCATGAAGTTTCCTGCTTTTTCCCGGAAAAGAAATGTGACAGACAAAACCTCATATAATTCAAGAAATAGAAAGAAGAAAGATGAATGAAGGACTTATGACTTAACTAGACTTCTGAGCATCCTTTATAATGTATTTCATTTTTGGAATAATATATGGCAGTAATAAGGGTTAGCTGTTAAGAGGTTTGTTTTTGTTAGTCCTAATGTCCTGAATGTTTTTTTCAGTAGTAGAAATGGGAAGTAAAATTGGAATCATTCATATTTGGTCCTATTCAGTGTATAGAGAACCCTCCAAGAGCTTCTTTAACAGTAGCACTTCTAATAGTCTTATAATCTTTCGTATTCATAATCACATTCTCATAATATTGTGTTTCCACCTGCTGAAACTTATTGTCATTCTGCATATGCTTTCTATCAGCAGTCATTTTATTACATTTAGTTCTTTTGAAGTCAGCATGTTCAAAAGGATTATTTGAATTAGGATTAGTCAGACACTGCAAAAGTTTGACCTTCTGCTGCAGTGCTTACTTGAATTGGTGTCATGTTTGAAGTCAGCTCACTCGCTCCAGCATAATAAAGAGGGGGAAAAAAGGGAAAAAAAACACACTTCGGAATTAAAGCCTGTGACACCACAGTGATCAGATGTTGTACTTAATCCTGGAGACATGGAACTTTTCACCAGCCTTATAAAGGGGGGTCGGGGGGAGGGTGGTCTACAACAGACTACACAGCTGAGGAAGGAAAGGGGGATGAAGTGAGAATCTCAAATTCTGAACAGCTTGAGCTGCACTCTGAGAAAGAGATAGTAAAGAGAGAAAGATAAGAGAGGAAAAAAGAGAGGGGGGAGGGGGGGGACTCAGGGAGCCACACAGGGAAGGAAAATGTCTGGGTTTAATAGAGAGCTTCTCTTCATGGTGCAGCTCTGCTGAAGTGCCTGAGAGAGGGTAAAGCAAGAAAGAGAAACGGGTGGAGAGGAAAAAGAAAACCTGCCTTCAGTTAAAGGGACACACAAGACTGGAGCAGTGGGGAGAGGAGATTGCAGAAACATTTGACTTTGAAACAAGGCTTTAAAAAGCACCTGTCTGTGAGTGTGTGTGTGTGTGTCCCTCACCCAACATATATCAGTAGGCAGTGGTATGGCTACTACTAGGTAAAGGCATGGGTTGTTTGCCTTTTCACATTGGAACTAAATTGGTACTGGTACCAGTATGGATACTTATAGAGGTTCTCCACTAATTGGGAACCAGCTTGGTTCAGTTCTGTTTGTTACTCTGTTAGGTTTGGTAATGGGTAAATTATTGCCATAATGTAACTAGTTCATAGCTAACAAACATTCAATATGTACTGTATTTATGTAATATGGGTTCAGCACTTCACTTGGAACATCGACCAAGAAGGGGTCTTGTCAGAATCTGTACCTAAATTAAGTTAAGTTGATACATTTTTATTGTGCAATAGGCAATTTACTACATGCACATTGTAAGAGAATGTTGTGTAATGGCCTGTTTTATTATTCAAGTGACGAGTTACACTAAAGTTATAACAAATAAATCCATAAATTTACCACCCATTGATTGAACATGAAAAAGTGAAACGAAATTCAGTCTGGCTCAGTTGCAAACCCAGTGAGTGTGAGGTATCGGGAAAGCCTCAAACAATAAAGTCCAAACAATAAAGGCTGTCAGTGGCAGAGGCACTAGCAGAGCAGACAAGATGGTTTCCAAACGGAGGTCGATAGCAGGGCGCTGCCCTGGTCGCAGGGGTGGAGAGTGCTGACAGAGACAGGGTGGACGATTAGGCACAGCGCAGCTAGACACAGAGCGCCTGGTGACTGGGGACCTGGGAGCTGGATAGGCAGTAAATTTGATCAAGCAGGCAAGGCAGAAGGGTAAGGTTGGATGTTCTATTTTTTTTTTATTGTTATCATCGCGCTGTGCCGGAGAGACAGCTAGTCTTATCTTAAGACATCACCCACACTGTCTAAACCAATCAATAAACGTCCACTAAAAGCCCATTCATTCAATAGGATCTTGGTCTTTAGAAGTGGACTCGAGTGTGTTTGGCATCTGAGTTGATGTGTGTGGTACAGTGGTAATTTATGCTGAATACTTGGCAGACCTCATCAAGGAACACGTTAACCTAGACCATTGAGATCATGAA
This sequence comes from Limnothrissa miodon, assembly GCA_017657215.1. NCBI lineage: Eukaryota > Metazoa > Chordata > Actinopteri > Clupeiformes > Clupeidae > Limnothrissa > Limnothrissa miodon. The sequence continues at coordinate 490,545 of JAGFZM010000069.1, forward strand.
TCTTCTGCTCCTTTACACTTGCGTGTTACACAATAAATCATGTCCCAACCCCAGCTCATCTGTTGTCATGGCGACATGTGTCTGATGTAAGATTAATGATGCAGAATTTATCATTGCATAATGCTAATCAATAGTGAGTTGCACAGTGCAGACTGTGACAATTAACAAATGACCCTAGTACGGTTCATAATAGGCAGAACAAAACAGACAAGGCGACCCAGTGATACCGCCCCCATATTCCCTATAGAAGATGTTAACAAGTTGAGGCCTGTCATAGATGAGCTTCTGGAAGGATAGATGAACCATACATGATGCCTGCTTGCAGCTTGTACTGTATGTCGCCTTTGAAGCCTGTTGTGTTAAAGGAGAAATCTGGTTTGATTTGTGAAATCAATGCGTAATGGTTATGGATTAACACAACAGGTTGAGGTCACCAAGTGCTATGGTAGAAAAACAAACGAGAAAATCTGATGTAACATATCCCAAATACAATCCAAACTGTGGGTAAAAAAAACAAACAAGAACATTTAAAGGCCCACTATGCAACATTTTTTCATTTAATTACTCAGTTTCATACTGTTTAGGATGCTAAAATGAGTCATTACACAGCGAACGAACGGTGTAGAATGCGCCACCGTGGCCTATAGCGGTAGATACAGCACTTGCAATGTTCAGCACAGACCGCCTCCAATAGAATGCAGTGCAATACAATGCAATACAGCGGTCTTTAGAGGGAGCTTGTGAGAGAAAAAAACAGAACGTTGCTTAGCCCCTCTTTAATACAGCATACACTGAATAGAATCGAAACTCCTCTGGAAGCTATTCTGGTTACCTTTAGGCAGTTAACTGTTTGGCCTATGTTGGACTCCAATTGAGTTTCTCCCTTTACAGGTGACGGACTGTGCCGAAACAACCATCAGCCTCTAAGCACAAATCTGTTGTATGACTGGCTCAAATAAGTCCCATTATGCCTCAGAACTAACAAATAATTGGAAAGCCATTGACAAAGCATCGTGGGTAAATAGGGCACGAAATTACAACTAATACACATCACCATGAAACTTCACGTGTTACCTGAGTGTCATGTCTTTATGTGCTAATTGGCTAATTATTGAAAAAAGTCTAATTATTGAATTACAACTATGTGTTTCTTCTATTTTATACCTATTGAGACCTATGTTATTATGATAATTAGGAGGATCTAATTTTTGAGCCTGACATACAGCAGATTTGAAATCAGTAGCCTTGATCAAGCCTGATGGGTTGTATGCCAAAACAGTATGCCATTTTTGTTTGTTTGTTCCAGTGTACTTCATCTCTCCTAATTTAAAGGCACAGATGTTAGCAGACACTTAAACGTAAAGTATTGTCTCAGAGGTGTTTATACTATATGAGAACCTGTCCTGATGGTACAAGGCAGCATCCCTGTTAGCTGTTGTCTTTTTAACTCTTATTTTAACCCATAACCTGTTTTTTTAACCCATATTTTAACCCAAAACCCTTTGTTTAAGGTTTGATGATACCTGTTGGTAGATCTTAGACTAAATAGAGAACCAGCAATTGAATGGAGCACAAATTCAATTTCATACCCCTTGGCTCCATTCTGTTAGTGTTAGCATTAGCTGCCAATTCAGTGCTTTTTATAGGCCTGTATCACATCATTCCATGTGTGCTCATGGCATTAACACCATGCAAGTGAATAGTTCCATTTAAAACTCTAAGCCTTCACATGAAAACCTATTGTAGCTTAAAATATGGTAGCCCTGTGTGTTTCTCTTGCTATGTGTGTAGTGTGGATGGATGATCAGTGTTTGCTGTGGTTTTCTGCTGCTATCAGCAGGACTGTTGGCAGAGGCACCACACCGAGGTGTGCCAAGTAGTCTGGGTCAGCGCTCCCTGTATATGGTACCCATAAACAAATATTATAATTCTATAATAAACATGGGTTCTTTATGACCTGCCACCTCTTTTTTACTCACCTTACATCGTAAAGCATTGCTTCATAATGGCAGAGCAGGCAGGTAGGTTATGAACATTATAAATAAAATGGAATTGAGCTGAAGTAAATACAGTAATGTGTGTAAATCAAGGAGAGGATTGTTATTGGCAATATTTAAAATAACCTATTAGAGGAAAGTATATAAATTACTGTGTATATGTTTTAATAGCACTCATCAAAAGCATTCCTAGGACTGGTCTTTATATTGTGGCCAGGTTAGCTGAGACGGTGAAAACCAAACTGGTTTTACAGAAATATGTGATCTGTAAGGTTGATGACCTGTGTGTAGGCCTATTCATTGCTATTAACCTGTTAGAACAAAGGACATGTCTTGGTAAGAAATAAGACATGTGGGTGAGAAGTATGCGGAACAAACCTAGTTATTACATTAACTTTGTGGTCAAAGGTAGCTCTGTAACCTCTCAGATTAACCTGCAAAAGGGTTCATTAAGTTGCCTGCATACACAGGGCGAGTTAGCTCACGTTTGAAATATGAGATGCCCGATGGGCTACGATTGTGAATACAATTTTCCTTATCTCTCCACTGTAGGTAACTTAAAGCAAATAGTCTACTTCTTTTCCTGACTGAAATCAAGGGTACAGGCTAACTGTCATAAGTCAAGATAGTCTACTTCCTCATTGCTCTTTGAAATGCAGACATACATTCAAGAAGTCTGAAAGTCTGAAAAATTTGTTGTGTTGGTGAGTGCTAACATTTCTAGAAATGTATATATATAATGTGTAATTAAAGCAGATTTTTTTCAAATCACAGTTTAAATGTGATTAACTAAATCATTTTATGAGATTAATTGCAATTTAAAAAGCCATTTGACAGCCTTAATCCATTCATATTTTTTAAACTGGTTAGTTTATTTTATTTAATTTATTGTATTTCTATCTCCCCCTGGTGGAGAAAGTGTGTAATATCTAATGTGAAAAACAGTTACGCTACATTCGGGTAGGCTATTCCACTCAGGTGGCTAATCGTTTAATGCCTGCAACAGCTGCACAGGAAAGCCACATGGCATGTTGATCTTTCTTTGCTGAGACCAGAAGCACCACTGTACACAGTCCATTAGTCTAAATAGGCTGGACTACTTATACTTTTACCGGTTATTCTGGAGAGAGGGAAGTTCCTTAGATGACCTGGAATGATTTACATAATGTGGGTTTGAGGATGTTTTTAAAATAAAAATGAGGAAGGGCTAACACAAAACTGTAGCCTAAAGCTGCCTCACCCATTTTAGAGAAAATTAGGCCAGGGTCTATCATTAGGCAGAGGCACCATCTAGAGGCCAGACAAAGTACAGCTTTACACTGTAGTAAAAGTATGCACACCTTATTTCAGGGAGCAGCGTGTATACACATAGGTCATTAAAAGTGTTTCACAAATGCATAACACATTTGCATTTACCATCAACATTCAAAATTCATCTGCTGTGCTTTTTCAAGGACTAGAATCCAAGGATATTTTCATAATTGCCTGCTGAAAGGAGATGCTTTGCTGCTGTGCATTTAAATTGCAGTCTCTTATTAGCTCAGTGTCTTGGTTTCTGTCCAGTCAAACCTTCAGGGAAACAGCTCCAGCACCAAAACGGAGAGATTGCATCTGTGTGTTGCCTTATATCAAGTCTCAACAGGAACACAATTAAATATTAACACATGCGGTTTGATGCTGCTGTGATTCACAAGACTGATTGCCCCAACACTAATAATTGTTGTCAGTAATGTTGCTACTGGCTCTAAAGGAGGGATCTGGTGTAAATCGAGGCTAACGACTGCTAGGTGAAAGAACACAAAATGTGATGCAATATTGACAGCATTAGGTAATGTTTTTTTAGTCTGTTGAATATTATTTTCCAGTTTTGTTACTTTCTTTCCCTTCAGACAGCATATGGTAACAACTATAAGGCCATGTGTAGATTCACATCAGATTTCTCATTTAAATGCATTGTCATTGCATTCTCATTTAAATGCATTTTGGTTGGCTGAACAAGAACACTGCAGGCTACTGTATATATATTCTCTTGTTGTAAATGTTGCTAATGTTCAGTGTGAATTTATGCACCAGAAAAACCACACTGGTTTACAGTGTATTGTCATTCCCTGCTTCATAGGATATGTCCCCTATAGGCAGGTTATGTTCTCAGGCAGCCAAGCAATCAGCATGTTTTATTAGGCCCACTGACATAAAACCATAGACGGTATGCATGAAACTAGTAGGCTGTATTTGAAGGGTTCAGATGCAAAAGCCTCTAAATCCATTTTCAGAAATATTCAAAAAGGAGGTTTTAGTAATATTTTATAAGTAATCAATATAAAACTAAATTTATTTTTATTCTTTATTCAATTCTTTTTATTATGTAAAAACAAATCAGATTGGATTTGGACTGAATAGATAGTTCGTCAAAATTTAAAAAAATATATTTCTGTAAATTAATTGAAATGGCTTTTAGAGGCTTTTGCATCTGAACTCTTCATTTATATCCTGGTAGCATTATTTTTTAATGTGTGTAGGCCAACAGTATAAGCTTTGTGTGGTGAAACCTATGGGGTGGAAGTTAAAAATAGAGTTTATTGGCGGTTAAGTTGTGGGTTGGTGGTTGGTACAACATGGTGTGTATATGGGTGGTTCATCTAGTTGGATAACATGAATTAAATATGAATTATTCCAATAAATTAGGTAGCGACAATGCCGTGAAAGGGAAAAAAGTTTCATCCAACTGCTTTTCTTCATTTTTAGAATTCAAAATTAGAAATGGGGCGTATTCAAATTTTCAAATATTGACGTTTTACTCCTGTTCCCTCCCATACGGCTAAACATTTACAGGCTAACAATAGCTGTTCTGGTACAGCACCGCTGGCGTTGTCGTTTCAACACGTTTACACCTTGTGACGTTAGCCAACAATGCTAAACAAATATGACCCCAGTAACAAGGACACCTGTGCTGTTTTCACCAGGATCAAGCCACTCCGTCGTCAACTCTCAGCCACCCCTTTGTAGTCTTTTTCTCTTATCAGATGGGCCGTGCCGGCGGCTGTTAACTGTTTGAGAGCGCGCTGTTGTCTGGCCTGTGTTTTGAAATGGATTAGGCTACACGTCGCAGCACCGAGCGCACCAGGAGATGTAAATTATGAGTGATGGCGCTCTTTGGCTCCGATTTATCAGTCGCTTAAAAGCGGTTTGTGTAAACACAGATGATGGGTTTCATTTGCTGAATAAACCAGACCCTCCAGGATTTCGCGGTGTTGCGATTTGCAACATCAACGCAACTTCAACCAATCCCCGTGAATTCAGGGCGATGTTGCAATTTTAACTAATCACCGCAACTTTCCCGAAAAATTTACCAATCATCGAGCTCACGTCGACAAACTATCTTTTTTTACACTGAGCTAGAATCACACGTCTATGTCTACTTTGCAGCGCGATCAATGGCATTCTAATTGCCCGGCCCACATTGAAGCACCCCTCCTATTCTCCCAGTCAATCGGGTTTTACGCGCATCTGGTTACGCGTTTGCTTCTGTTTTTTATGTGGTGGCATTTCTTCCGTGTTTTTAAAATACTTAACACATTTAATCGGGAAGTATAGGCTACGATTTAGCTATAGGCTTATCTAACATTTGACTGGATAGCAAAAGAAAGACAGGAAGCAAAGATGATACCAACAGAGACCCAGACGACAAGAAACAACAGAGACCGGTCAGGAGAGCAACACCAAGAAAATGTATTTGACAGAAACAGTGATCACAAATGGGCAAGAAAGTTCTACACCTTTTAAATCACATGTCTTAAATTAAATGTCGAAGTTATAATCAATGTTGGGCAGTAGCTTCAATGCAAATTAATAAGCTAGTTTAGCTACAGCATGAGTATACTGACTCTGATAGCTTAATTTAGCTTTTTTTTTTGGCAATGAAGTAATCCTTAAAGCTATATTATCAAGCATCAGCTCACAGCAGCAAATCCTCTATCTAGGCTGTACATGGAAGATCAGTTCATTGCAATAATGTGATGCATTTGATGCGTCAGTCATGCCATAATAATAATAAAAAAGTCCACAATGTATGATCACATCACAGTAAACAGGCATACAGTAGGCATATCAATAGGCTATATACTAATCAGTTACTATTGTATAGCTATTGAGAGAGCTGTTTGTTAATCAATACAGTAACAGTCTAGAAGAAAATTGGATTATTAAATATAGGCCTTTTGTACATTAGAAATGTAGCTGTTTTGAACTACTGTCATTTGACATTTGACATTTGGTCTTAAATAGCTTTGTTGTAGTGAAGTTTCATCTGATGTGGAGTAACTGGTGGGTGCTTAGTTAACTACATTTCCTGATTAGCTTGCCCAACTGGTTATAATATAGTGTTATACAGACAACTGAGGATAACAAAAGAGACAGGCAATATTATTGCTTATAGGCTATACTTATGAAAGAGGTCAGAAGAGGAACCAATAAAATGTAGGTTACAGTAGGCCTATGTAGCCTGTGAGACAGATGGACAATGACAAAAAGTTCTATGCTGTTTCATTTTTAAATGTTTTCAAAAGTTGGGCCTGCTGTAAAACTTTTCAGGGTTTGTTGCTTATATTCTAGTGCTACAGTATTTCAAGAAAAGGAGCAAGTAGTGGATTGTACTTTTAAACTGTGAAATTGGTGGATTTATAAAACCTTGCCATTTTGTGCGAGTGTCCCTCATCTTTTTGAGATATCCAGGAAAGTGTCCCTCATTTGAGGTTGAGGGAGTTGGCAGCCATAGTAAGGTTGTTTACAAGAATTTCTCAGTTTCTTTGTTCTTTTAATTTTTTTTTTTCCGTAATAATTTAATATTTCCTCATTTTAAAAAAAGTGAAAAAGGGAAAATCACAATTACTTATACCAACTTTTACTTCCTCACGCAATATAATCACAACAACAAACTAAAAATCACTGCAACTTTCATCGCATTTTTTGTGTGTAAGTTAGTGTTTGCATGTGCGTGTGTGTGTGTGGCTATGTTAATATTATGATTTGTGGAGCCTACTCATCTGAATGTGTTTGTGTGTGAATGTAGGGATGTGTTGCCAGTTCTTGTTTGTGTGTGAGTGTACATTTTTTTGTCTTCATGTGGCTTGTGTGTGTGTGTGTGTGTGTGTGTGTGTGTGTGTGTGGACACATCTTCCTCTGCTGTACTGCTACTGAGCTCTCTCCATGGCACTCAAAGTCTATTTCCTCTCCATTACTATAATTGAGATAATCTTTTTTTCCCCATAAAAATGCCTGATGTGTTCTTTTGTGTGTGTGTGTGTGTGTGTGTGTGTGTGTGTGTGTCTGCGTGTGTTGTGTTTGTGTGGGGGTGTTTTTTTTTTTTTTTTTTTTTTTTTTTTTTACCTTGTTGGTTGGGGCTCAGCTGAATGGATGACCTAATCATCCAAACCAGCTGAACACCACTGTCACACCCTGTTTCACATGCAGCGCAGACCTACAACGTGTGTTGCAGTGTGTGTGTGTGTGTAGAGTGTGTATGTATGTGTGTGTAGAGTGTTGGAAGACTATTTATCTACATGTGTATTTGAATGTTTTATTTGAGTGCATGAGTAGAGTGCAACGTGTGTGGACTAACAAGCCTAGTCGTATTTATACATCCATATGTGTCTGCTCTGTGTGTGTGTGTGTGTGTCTTTGTACTGTGTGTGTGTGTGTGTTTCTCGTATTTATACAAATCTATGTGTGTGTCTTTGCTCTGTGTGTGTGCATTTGGTCTACAGTAGGTTATTTCCCGTGCTGACTGAATTGATTTCATTTGTTATTGTGAGTAGTGTTGCATTGCTCCTCTCTTCTCTTCTCCTCTATTCTCTTTTCCTTTCCTCTCCTCTTCCCTTTCCTACTGTACTGTACAGTCCTCTACTGTGCTGTGCTGTTCTGTGCTGTTCTCAGACTGCTGTGATGTGCTCTGCTGTGCTGCGCTGTGCTCTTCTCTTCTCTACTCTGCTGTGCTGTGCTGAACTGATACTCAGGGGTGGATATGGTTTTAATGAGCGTGGGCTGGCTCTGTAAAACGGCTCCTGATGTGTCTCTTCAGTGTGCCTAATGAGGCCTGCGCTCTCTCCAGCCCCCAGGCAACCCTGACACTCTGCAAAACCTGGAGAGGAACCAACAGACTGACTGCCAGCCTGTCTGTCTGTCCATGCATGCATGTGTGCGTGTGCCTGTCTGCCAGCATGTCTGTCTGAATACACTGTACATATAGGCCTACTGTACATGTGAGCAAAGAGAGATTGAGATAGATAGAAAGATAGATAGATAGATGTGTATCTTTCCTTCTGTGTTTGTGTCCTTGTCCCATGTGTCCCTGTCAGAGATGTATAGTAACGAAGTGGAACCACTAAAGCACTAAAATGCAGTATCTGTACTTTATTGGAGTATTTCTTTTCTCCTACTTCCACTTTTTCTGCACTACATATTTTTGATGAATTTAATACTCCAATACATTTTTCATGTGATGAATCGTTACTCGTTACTATAAAACGTTAATCATACCAACCCCATATCAATGCCAAAGTGATAGATGGCTCTTGTCACCAGGTGCTCATCATTGGGCGATTCAAGCAATCAAGCTGTATGTAAGAACACCGCATCCTCCTATTGGCCTTTCGCACTGCACAGTCGATATTCATTTTACTCATGTGAATATTTCAAGTCGCAAAATGTAACATCAACTTATTGCTGATAGGCCACACACTGGCGAGAAAGTAAGAACTCAGCAAGGGAGGAGGGGTAGTGGGGGCTATTTTGAATGGTTTACAAGACATAAAATGATGTATAACCTGACTATGTTAGGTAACAGCATGCTAACAAAGGTTGTTTTTTTTTTGTGGGAAGGCAGAATAGAACTAACTTAATTGTTCCCTCCTGTGTGTTTTGACCGTTAAGTGGTTAATTTATGGGCTCTTTTATTTCCTTGTACTGCTACCAAAGAAATTTCATCCTTAATATTAAATATTTTAAATAATATAAACATAATATTGAAACTTTTGACTGCTTTTAATATATAGGCTATGGTAGGCTACGTGTAGGCCTACTTTTACTTTCAGTAGCCTACTTGAGTATTTTTTTAAGTACTTCTACTTGGAATACTTAAGTACAAAACATTTTGAATACTTTATTAATGTCACTTGCGTATAGTGTTTAAAGAACACTTCAACTTCTACTAAAGTCAGTTTTTTGATATAGCACTTCCACTCCTCTACTCTAGTAGGCTAGCCTACTTTATACATCTCTGGTTCCTTTCCTTCTTTGTGTGTCTGTCTGTCCAGGAATGGTTCAATCCAGTAGAAGTTGTCAGCACAGTTTTTTGTATCAACACATGAACCTATAATAGCCTATTTTACTACTGTGGCCATAACAGCTTATTAGAATAAGGTAAATGACGTAGCACAGTCTTTTAACAAAACCAGTTCTGTCATTGAGGCATTTCCAAAAGATTAAAAGATATCGGGTTCTCGATTCACATAGTGGTTGAGCACTGCTCACTGCTCCCCTGTGCCCAAATTCATTGCTAAAGTGCCCTTGGCAAAGGCAGCTAACCCCTCACTGCTCCCAGAGCACCACTGTAGCAGGCAGCCCACTGATCTGGGTAAGTGTGTGCTTCATTGGACTCTGTGCTGCGGGGCTTTCACTAATTCACAAGACCAAATTTCCCTCACTGAATAACAACAGCATACAGTAAACACTCTATCTTATATGCTGTCCTATACAGCATATCCCCTATTTGGTAGTTGGGGTCCTTTCTCTCCAAAGATTTTCTTGCTTATGAGTGGGCCTTCTGGAGTTGGCCATGCCCTCCAGCAGCTCCTAGTCTCCTTCTTTGTTTTGCCAGGGGAAATACACATACACACATAGAATACATGTGTACACACTCACACAAAACACACACACACTATACATGCACAATAAATTACTCCCACACACACAGAATACATGTGTTCACACTCACACAAGATACACACGCACGCACACACACACACACACACACACAGATGGAGAGAGAGCGCGAGGCTGTTTGTGTAGGGTGTTGGCCCACCCTGCCGCACAGGGCTCTGCTGAGTGTGTGGATGTGGTGAGACTAACTGGCCTCTCGCACACAGCGTACGGCGCGGCCTCGCTCAGACAAGCCCAGGCCAAACATCTGATCGACATGCATCATCTTTACTGGCCCCAGAGGAGGCCTTGCAGCCAGTTTGGTGATGATGGGGGGGGGGGGTTGACGATTTTATCAAGTGCGCATGTGAGCGGGTGATGGCAGAGGCCTGTGAAACCAGTCAAGAGAGGTTCCCACTGTCATTACAGGCACTTTTTGAAAGCACATTGCGTTCCCTCAATTTTTCTCTCAATTCTGAAGGTCAGTCTAGTGGTTTTCAGTGTGACTTTTTCATAGTGGAGGAAACAGAACACCATTAGCCATTTGTAGTAACATATTTACATATTTGTTTGGATCCATCTAGTGTAATGCTGTTTTAATACTAACTGTATCTTCAAGCGATGTTCTATTGAAATGCCCTGCCATCTCATGCTGATTTTTTTTATTCGTAAGAATGTGAAAAAGTAATGATTTATTGGTTACACCTGGTTATATCTCTACAGGCTTTTTCAATATAACGTATACGTATAAATCATTTTGATAATATGAACTTGTACTAGGCCAAATATGTAGGGTGGTGTACTCACATGTCTGTCTGAGCAACTCAACTTCAATTCCACTTCAATTTTGTTTCAACTCTTGCTTGTTGCCATATTAGACAATATGGTTAATTGCTGGTTTCTATACTTTGTCTTAAAGGCCCACTATGCAACATTTTTCATTTAATTAATCCGTTTCATACTGTTTAGGATGCTAAAAATTAGTCATTACACGGCGAACGAACGGTGTAGAATGCGCCACCGTGGCCAATAGCGGTAGATACAGCACTTGCAATGTTCAGCAGCGCGGACCGCCTCCAATAGAATGCAGTGCAATACAATGCAATACAGCGGGCTTTAGAGGGAGCTTGTGAGAGAGAAAAACAGAATGTTGCTTAGTGCCGGTTTAACAACAGGTATTAGTGTCTATGCTGGATAAGAGCGTAAAGTGTGTGTGTGTGTGTTAGTGTATTTGTGCAAAACCAAACAAATCCACAAGAGGGCAGCATAACACAACAGTGAAAAAAAACAGTGGCCTCTTGTTGAGGATGGTAATTTTGTTGGTTTGTAATGTCGTTTATAGTAGTTGATAGAATTTTCATAAGTAATTTAGTTAATAAAATGGTATGTGTACATTTAAATGAATTTATTTAAATTAATTAAATTAAATTTTTGTAACATATCTGATATTAGGTATTTTCTGTTGTAAATACAGCCTCTTGCGTATTGCTGATCACAATAATAAGTCTATATAAGAGGAGCCGGTGAATCGTCCACTAATGTTGCACCTTTCACACACCAAAGATGCCGTTGTTTCATTTTGAAGAGAATAATGACACTCAGAAAACCTCTGTAGTTGGTGGGGTAAAGCACATGTGCTGTCTGTTCTGGGTGCATTACCTTAAACCACCTCTGGGTGGAACTATTGCAGCATGTGTTTAAGAGATCATCTACAGTGGAGTCAGCAGTGAACTGATATTTTTCACCACTGAGTCGAGTGTTTTAACATTTATGTTTTTTTTCTTGTCAACTTTTTGCTTTGTGGAATATCATCTTACATCTCACGTAGAATAGAATAAAAAATAACTAATGTTCTCAAATATCTTCATCACTCCTCCAAAGCAGGAGCATTTTTTTTAATTAGGTACGTTTTCCAAAATGTATATCTACTGTACAGCATAGTGATGCTGTTTTTTGAACATGCCTCATGCAGCTATTAGGATCATTTCATGACTTCATACTCTTTCATTTGTCCCATTCCACTTTATACTGTGTATAGGGCTCAAATGACAACAACATCACTTAACGTACTACTTTTTGTGACAGTTCAAAACATAGTCATATACTTTTTTGTAGAAATTCAAAATACTGTCATGGCAGTAATATCGTCAAGGCTGTTTACTCCCAGAATGATAACTCAAGTTAATATGAATGACATTCATAGGGATGACGCGCTGTAATATCGTTAGGATCACTTTCAGTCCTATTTTTGAACAATAAAAGGTTGACAAGTTTTAGACATGATTTTTGCACAAGGACATATTTAAGCAATCGCTGTCCAGTACGGACAGACATATCAGTTAGTTACAGTATTAGTCATAGTTATCTTCACAGTTATCATTCCAGGTGTGAATGGCGCTTTTCAATAGCAATAGTAATAGTGCGTCTCTGAAAAGAAACACACATACATTATGTCTCATTCACTCTAGGTCTGATTGCAGAGATGGATTATGGGCTTATTTCACTGGTGGTATCTGCAGGAGTACAGTATACAATACGTGACCTATACAGTCTGTGACACATATATGGCCACACACAGGCCCTGATTGTGACTCGACCACTGCGGGCACTCACAGACGCACATCATGTTTAATGTTGGCAAAGTCAGCCAGTCCGTTTCCGTCTCAGGCATTAATAAAAGAATCCGCAATAGATGGACATCCATTCTATGGAAAGAGGTCGAACCTACACTAAGGAACCAGTGGAAATCTATTCTGGCTAATCTCCAAGAACCAACTTTCCCTTGGCCCAAGAACTCTGAGAGAGACAAAAGCTTGCCTCCATGCCTCCCTCCATATTGGAATGCGATGTGCTTTTTCAGACTGTAAGAATTATGACGGGGTGAGGTGCGGTCAGTTGCTCTTGCACAAGCCCTAGTTCCCCACTCTTGGCCCAGACTTGGGTCAGAGCAGGCCAGGGCAGAGCTGGAGCGAGTGGGTGGTGAGGCCAGTCTTCATGGACATGACATGGAGATTTGTGAGAGAGCCGAGCCTGCATGTGTGCATGAATTGTGGTGTTTGGATGTCTTACTGCTTTGTGTGTGCGTGTGTGTTTGAATCTGTGGGTACGTTACGTGTCTTTAGAGGAGGGGAGCAGGTGTGCAAGAGACTGGTGATGGTGGTGTATTTGAGATAATGGTATAATTGGTAGGGATAACTGTGGGATGTATGTGTGTGTGTGCATTTTTGCGCGTGAGCGTGTATACACTGGTGGTGTAAGTGTGATAACAGTATGAGTGTCTCTGTGTGTGTGTTTGTAGGCGTCTGTGTACTGTATGTGTGTGTTTTTGCACATGTGTGTATGTGTCTGTGTTTCTGGATATATGTGTTTGTGTGTGTGCTCGTTGACGGGTGTGTGTGTGTGTGTAATAAATGAGGGGTGAAACACAGGTGCGGGGGAGTGATTAGGCTCCTCGGGCTCACCAGCTTGTTTCTCCTCGGCGCCGAACCTGTATGGAAGTTGCCAGGGCACCCTCTGGATTGCCTCTCTGCCGGAGCATGCCGGACCCTGTTATCCAGCTATCCATCTGCGTTATTGATTTTCCTCCCTCTCTCTCTCTACCTCCCTCCCTCCCCTTCTCTCCCGCTCTCTCTCTTTTTTTGTGTAAGTTTCATCTTTCCCCTCTCTATGTTTTCCAGTGGAGAGATAGGGAGTGTTGTGTGTGTGTGTGTGTGTGTGTGTGTAGGTTTGGATGGAATATAGGGGGTTGTGAGGGAGAGGAGATCTGAGAGACAGTAGGGGGTTAGGAGGGGGTGTTGTTTGGAAGTTGGAGGTGGGGAGATGGGGGTAGGGGGATAGTGTGTGTGTGTGTGTGTG
>JAGFZM010000069.1:506910-539410 GCA_017657215.1 Limnothrissa miodon
AGGCTGGTGGTGGGAGGGGTGGTGTGTCAGTAGAATTGATTGTGGATGGAATTTGATGTGAAGTCAATCAAGATCGATGGTCTGCACCTTTCTTGAATACTAGTATTTATAACTGCATTTAAAACGGACAGCTTTTTGTTTTTTATCAATGGCGGGCCTACACATAGTTTTATGTTTGTTTTATAGAACTAGGAGTCTTCTTTCACCAGTGGAGTAGTTTCTGTTTCCTCTCTTTCTGCCTCCAAACAAGCAATAGGTGAGTTCATAGGCTGAACCCTGCTTCACCGCACACCACGCTGACTCACACAGCTATCTGCTCTGCCTTGGCAGGCAAATGTGGATTGTGCTGTCATGGCAATCATCATGCAGGCTCCAGGCTCGTCAGTGGAGGGAAAGCAGCAGATAATAGCCTTGAGATTGCAAACAGCCCACCTTTCCTCGCGCTTAGATTATCCTGCACTGGGTGTGTGTCATGGCGGTGAGCTGAAGGTGGCGGTTATGGCTAGGGTCTGTGTGTGTGTGTGAGTGTTTGCGCACTGTGTGTATTTTTACTGTGTGTGCATATACATTCTGTGTAGTTGTGTGTGTTAGTATGTGTGAGTGTGTGTGTACACTGTGTGTATGCGTACTGTGTGTGTGTGTATATGTGTATACAAACTGTGTAGCTGTGTGTGTGTGCACACTCTGTCCATGAGCGTTGTGTCTGTGTGTGTGTGTGTGTGTTTGTACACACAGTGTAGGCAAACATACTGTGTGTGTGTGTGTGTGTGAGAGAGAGAGAGAGGCAGTTGGCTGTGCATGTGTGTCAGCATGCTGGTCTGTAGATCTCACCTGCACCCGTGTGGCCAGGTGAGGAGGGGCTGGCTGGCAGATAGTCAGGTAGAGCAGAGGGATTGATGTGTGTGTGTGTATGTGTATTCGTGCGTGCGTGCATGTGGGTGTGGTGTAGTGCCGTGGGGGTTGACGGCATACCTCAGCAGGTAGATAATGCTGATGCCTCCACTACCGCCACCACTAACAACCACCAGCCTCTGTCCACCTCCACAGCCTCTGCTACCGCCGCTGCCGTCAACACTACCCAACCCCCAACACTAGCCGTGAAGCCACCTCTAGCAGACACCTCGGCCGCAGGAGGGATTTAATATAGGCTGTCTGACACACACACACACACACACACACACACAGACACATACACGCACACAAGAGTTACAAAAACTAAGACACACACACACACACAGAAAATAACATGTAGGCACACAAATAAAAATAAAACAAAACGTGTTATACTGGAACATGTAGACACATACAGATGAACAGACAACACCAGCACACTACACACACACACACACAGGCCCTGCCGCCGCTGTAACCTGAGATGTATAGCTTGCCGCTGCTTCACAGCAAGAAGATCCGGAGGGTTTTGCTTAGACTTGTTTAGAGTCGCTATGCCATTACCCTCATAGCCCACCCCTGTCTGACACACACACACACACACACATACAATCAAACACAGACACACATACACGCACATTCTGAATACCCTTCTGCGATCTTAAACTGTAAATGGTGCTTAAATCATAATGGCAAATTACACACTTTTGAATTAACTATTTAATAACCATTTTGTACATTATTGTCTTCTTTTTTCTCTTTTTCTGTGGGACTGACTCCTTAAAGCAGGGCTTCTCTCTGATACTTTTTCCTCCCTCCCTCTCTCTGTCTCTCTTTTAATTTCTTTCCCTCTCTATCTTACTATCTTTCTCTCTCTCAATCTTACTATCTTCTCTCTCTCAAAGCACCTCACTGTCTCATTTTCTCTCTCTCCCCCCTTTCTTCTTCTTCTTCTTCTTCTTCTTCTTCTCTCTCTCTCTCTGGCTGCTTTTTCCTAGCTTATCACCCAGCAGGAAGTGTGTGTGATGAGGGTGTTGATTTGGTTGAGCACAGGGATTTGATGTGGTCGCCGAGCCGTTTGCCAGCCTGCTGCCGAGCACTCCCCAGAGATCTCAGACTTCCCTCTGACAGGAAGCAGTAAATTGCACTCGCCATGTTGACTTCCTTAACCAACTCGTTTTAAAAAAAGAAATAAGAAATATATATGTATATAAATAGATGTAGGTATTTGTATAGATATATAGATACAAAACGTGGCTGATTAGTAGACAAGTCAAGATCTTTTCTCACTTTTAACAGGCGAGTGCCTCTGTCACCAAAGAATATTGTACATTGTACTTTGTTTTCCAGTGTAGTTGGCAATGACCATTTTGTACAATTCCAGGGCTGACTGCAGGGCACTTAAACATTACAATAATATCTTTTAGTGTTATTCATATGGTGTATAAACTGCAACATGCCCATTAAAATAGATAATAAACTGCACTGACTACACATGTAATAGCTATGACTACTACACTTTCTTATGACTTTATTACACCTGTTTTGTGCATTATTAATGATGGACCAGAATCAGTGATGTATTTAGTATTAAACGGGAATGAAATGAAAATATGACAAACTAAATTTTTCAAAAGTTCCACATCAGTTTGGGGAACTGGTAACAGTGGACAGAGGTAGACCAAGGACTGTTACTTTTTTCAGATAAAAAAGGAAGAGAAGAAAAAAAGTGAAAAGGGGAAAAGGGACCACACAGTAGTGTGGGCTGTTGGAGGCACCGTGAAGGACAACGGGGTCCGTGTGTGGCTGAGTCGGGGGAGCTGGGCCTCCCCTGTTGTTCCAGCCGGTGAAGAGGTTAACGGAGCCGGGCAGCGCTGGCGCGCTGAGGTATTGACAGGTTGGAACCTGGGGGCTGCTGCAGGATATGAACACCGCTGGAGGGAGAGGGAAGGGACAAAGTGGGGAGGAGGAGGAGGAAGGGAAGGAGGGGGAGAGAGGTTAGGAAGGGGGAGAGAGAGAAAAGAGAGGTGAAGGCAGAAGGGAGAGGGGAAAAGAGAAGGAGAAAAGGATGGGGAGAAGGAAGAGAGAGTGAGAGAAGAGAGGAAGGCAGATTTGGAAGGGTGTTAGGATAGGTGGGTGGGGTGTGAGACATGGTGAATGAGAGATACAGACAGGAGAGGAGAGAGGGATGGAGGAGGGTGGGGTGTGAAAAGGGAGAGAGTTGGTGCAGAGCCTAGAGGAAGGGTGAGTATGAGAGAGAAAGAAGCAGAGAAAAAGATAGTGGAAGACATTACAGTGAGGAGACAGAGAGGGACAGTAGAGAAGGAAAGAGGGATTCTGGAAAAAAGAGGAAGAGAGATAGGGAGTGGTGTTGGGGCATTGGAAAAAGAGAGAAAGACAGAGATAGGGAGTTGGCAGGCCATTGGAGAAAGAGGCAGAGAGAGGCAAGAGAGAGTAAGAGATGCATCTATTTTATGTTGTATGCATCTACTTTATGTGTATGTTATTGAGCTTTGCCAAAGATGTTGTTGAAATGTTCATGCCGATAAAGCTTTATTGAATTTGGTTGAGAGAGAGAGAGTTAGGGTCAGAAAGGGAGACTGTTACTAGACTAAGAGAGAGAGAGAGAGAGAGAGAGAGAAAGAGGAAGTTGAGATGGGCTGTTGAGAAAGCTCTGGCCCCAGCTATCACTCTGTCCTCCTAGCTCCCACTTGAGCATATGCCCTCCACGTGTTTGCCCAGACGCCTCCTGATGACAGCCCCAGGAGCGCGGCAGGTCAGAGGTCAAACACTCAGGGCTCAGGGCTGGCGGTGGGGGGTGACTGCGCTTGAGGTGACTGCCGGGGGTCGGGGGCTGGGGGCGTAGGTGGGGGGCGGGAAGGGGGTCTCTGAATGCACCCCTGTGTTTGTTTATTCTGTGCTGGGCCTGACCTTTCCCTGACTCACTCTCCGATCGATACCCCCCTGCTTAAATTTTCATTTGTCCCCATCTGACGCTTTCTCTGGCTCTTTCTGGAGCCAAACAAATCATGTTCATAAGCCAAAGGGGACCTATAACTTTTCGCAGATAATGGAAAATCTAAGTATGATCTGTAGAGCAGGACGTGGGGGGATGGGGTGGGGTGGTAAACATTTTTCACCAGAAAAGATTTCCTTTCTTAGATTCTTTGCAAACGAGAATTTGTTGCATACATTTTCATTTAACATTCAACACATCTAACTTATTTTATGGGACTAATATGTTAGATGAAAAAACAACATGTTGTTATGGGGATCAGTGTCTTTATCTGTCCACATGTACCAATGTTTCTGATGTCTACTTAGTGACTTGTTAAAAATAGCAGTCGTGTGTGTTTTCAGAATTATCAAATGCAACACTTATCGAAAGGAGTCTCTTGATCGAAACTGCTTCCCAATTGTGTTATGATATGCAGTATGTACGATGCACACCCACTTACGCCCACACACCTGTACGCTCTTATACACTCACTAACACACACATCCTTCCTCCCCCAAAGGTTACGCTGCGTATGCCCCAGAATAACAAGATTCGGTGTTGCGAAACAATCTTCCATTCTGTGAACTTCGGCAGACAGTGGAAAGTTCAGTCGAGTTGAAGCCCCTCTGCTCAGAGCCAGCACTCATCGTTGCGAGGAAACCGTACCTCTCTGGGGGCCGTCAGAGCACTGGCCTAACCGCATAACCCAGCCCTCAGAATCTCCTGGAACACACACACACACACACACACACAGGTAAGCCCTTCCACAGCCCACGCCATCTCTGCTGTACAAACACACACACAGGTGACATTTTCACTTCTCTCTCTCTCCACCTTTTGCTCTCTCTCTCTCCACCCCCTCTTTCTCACTTTCGTATCCCCCTCTCTCTTTTTCTATTTCTCAATGTCTCTTCCTCTTTGTTTCTCCTTCTGTGTTTGTGTGCCTACGTTCCCTAAGGGTTTCCCTGGTGTGTTTGTGTGTGTGTGTGTGTGTGTGGGGGGGGTTCACCTTTGCTGGTGTTTGCGTACTTTGACGTTGGCGGCGTATATGCTGGGGGAGGAGGCTTGCACTTTCCATTCCTTATTTGCAGGGTGGAACCCTGGCTGACAGCCAGTGCTTATATCTGTGAGTGTATGTGTCTATGTGTATACTGCTGCTACACACACACACACACACACACAATAATAATAATAATAATAATAAAAATAAAAAATTGCACCAACCACATCCTTATCTAGCAGCAGCGTTAGCTTAGTGAGTAAAAGTGATGTAAACCCAGCAGCGGCTTCCCAGGGCTTCCCTGCGTCTGACAGCACGTGGACAGAAAGAGCTGTGTCTCTCATCCCTTCACCCCCCTACATGTTAGTGCTGACAGGGAGACCCACCGCAAGTCTGAGCGCACTCGCTAACACATGCCAGAGATACAGAAGCACATGGCAAAGTGTATGCAAGCGGGTGTGTGTTTATATTAATGTATATTTTTTCTTCTTCTTCACTCTTCAGCTGTGTGAGTTTTGACGGCTGAGCCGTGGCCTTGGCCGTAACAGGAAGCACGTCAGGCCGCTAACTGGAAGCAGAAGTGAGCGGCCGCTGGGGGATTCTCACAATGGAACATACACATTACAGGGAAACTTTTTTTCTTATATTCTCTCTCTCTCTTTGTCTTTTCTGTCTTGCCTTCTCTCTCTCTGTCTATCTTCCTCACTTTGTCTCTCTGTCTCTCTCTCGCTCTTTTTTTCTCACACTCGCTGAGTTCAGGCTCTCGCCGCTGCCTCAGTTTACCTCGTGTGGCATGGCACAGTGCTGCGCTGTGTTGGCTCGTTATCGGGGCCATCTCGCCCGGGTCCCCATCGATTGTGCGGCCGCAATACAGCTGGGCTGAGGGGGGGAGGGGCAGAAAGTGAACGAGGGAGAGAAAAAAAAAAACAATGAGTGGAGAGAGAGAAATCGGGAGAGAAAGAGACAGGGCTGTGTGAGTGAAAGTGCTAAAAGTTTGTTGCCTTGGAAACTGTAGGAAGTTGCAAAAAAAGGAGGAGGGAAAAAAATCTCTCTTTGGCTCCCTCCTCCCTCCAGTGGGCCAGAGGCACCTTCTACCTGATGCATTTCTTTAATAATTTATCATTTTAATTTAGGAATCAACCTGCAGAGCCTCAGTGTGTGTGTGTGTGTGTGTGTGCGCACACGTGGTGCGTCTGTATGTGTGTATGTCTATTTCTTCAGTGTTGATGATATTTATACTTCAATAAAATACCGAGGAAGTTCTTTAAAGCACAGTGCTTTTGGGGTTCATAGTAAAAGTACTGACACCCTATTTTTAGGATTCCAGTGTATTTACATGCAATTTCTGACATCAGGACTTTTGCAGCTCCTGATGTGCCCATAAAAGGAGATGTCCTTGACCTCCATAACGTCTATGGAAATCTCAGAGGTCCTCCACTTGCAAAGGTCCCCACGACTGAGAATTGCACAGCATGTGCATATGTATGTGTGTGTGTGTGTATGGGGGGGGGAGGGTGTATCTGTTCTCTCTCTTTCTCACACACACACACACCCATTTAAATTTCTATTTAAAGACTTTTAAACGCCAAAAAACATTGTGTTGTCAAATCATTATTTAGCATGTTAAAGCAGGGCTAAGCAACGTTCTGTTTTTTTCTCTCACAAGCTCCCTCTAAAGACCGCTGTATTGACTTGCACTGCATTTTATTGGAGGCGGACCGCTGCTGTTGAACATTGCAAATGCTGTATCTACCGTTGTAGGCCACAGTGGCGCATTCTAAATGTTATATGCTTAGTTAAAGCATATTAAAACATAAACTAAACATTCATTTAGGTGAAAATTATATATAGATAAAGAAGACAAAAGGGATGATATAAATACCTAGGTAAAAAAAAAAAAAAAAACTAAATAAGAAGTAAAAATCTAAAAAGGATAGCTAAGAAAGAGTTGCTAGCTAGATCTCTCTCTCTCTCTCTCTCTCTCTCTCTCCCTTTCCAGGAGGCTGAGTTGGCCTCCCCTTCATGCCCTCGGGCACAGCCTGCCCTGTCTCCGCCTCACTGCGTCCGCATCCTCGCCCAGTGGAGGGGGAGCCGAAGGGTGTGTGTGTGTGTGTGTATTCATGTGGGGGTGGGGATGTGTGTCATGGGTTGTGTGTGTGTGGTTGTGTATGTGTGTGTGTATGCGTATGTGTGTGTGCGTGAGTGTGTGTGTGTGTGTAGGTAGGGGGATGGGGGAGGCTTGAGGGGTCTCTGTGCTGGGCACGCAGCCAACTGTGGCCCCAGCAACTGGCCAAGCTGCCAACCTGACTCTGGGCGAATACTTGACTGTGTGTGTCTGTGTATGTGTGCACGCATGCATTTGTGTGTGTGTGTGTGTGTGTGTGTGTCTGACGCATAGCGTGCTAAAACTAGGGCGACAGGAAAAACTATTTTTTTTTCACTCTGTTTCACTTGTGACAAACATATTCTGTAATTATCAGCTCTCAAGCTGGATTAAATGAAACACTTTTAGTTAGATATTTACACTGTTTTCACAGGTGTGGACAAGAATAAGGCCCATTAATGGGTAGTGAATGGGTAGAAACCTACATATATACATACACACACACATCAGACAGTGTTTTCCTGCTAATTTATCAGGATTGCTGTGATTTAGCATGTGAGAAGAGGCCAACACACACGTCTGTTGACAGCGGCACACCGAGGATGTGGACGAGAGTATATTTATGTATTGAAATAAAGTCCATCCGTTTTTTTTCCCACACATTTGGCTGTTAGCCTTATCAACTCTGACACAGCCCCCCTGCCAACACACACACACACTACCACTGTGCCAATACTGCTCCCCTAACTCATACACACAGACTCCACCCATGTGCCAATACTCCCCAGTCCAACACACACACACACACACACACACATACACACACAGCATTGCCCCCAGGGTGAGCCTGCCCCCTGCCCCCTGGTTCTGACTGATCTATGGACTGGCTGGCGGATGGGCTGGTGGGACGTGTGGGGTGGTTGTCCCTCTGAATCGATAGTCGTCTCCTATCTGCTCTCACTGCTGGGGCTGACCTCTGCTTCACCTTCCTCATCTCTCTCTCTCTCTCTCTCTGCCGCCTGCCTGCCTCTCTGGATTTAGATACAACAGGCAGTGGCACAGCCTGTGACTGTGTGTGTGTGTGTGTGTGTGTATGGCAGGCGGCATATATATAGAGAGAGTGTGTGTCTGTGTGTGTGTTTATCCAGAGAATCCCGAGAGGGAAATTTGGTCTCTGTATTTAACCCAATCGAGAATTTGTGAAATGCACAGCCCGTGACACACAGTGAGGTGAAGCACACTAATGTGGGGTTGGGTGTGGGGGTAGCCACTAATGCTGTGGTTTCCTGGTCGGGGATCAAACCGGCAACCCTTCGCTTTTATGTCAAAAACCCAAAGGTTTCTTTGCATTTGACTTTGAGAGGTACAGTAGAGGTAATCACTAATGTATATTTGTGCGCGAGTGTCTGAGTAGGAGTCTATGTGTCTTTAAAATCTGTGTGTGTGTAATAATCCTTAATGTGTGTTTGATAAGAGTGTGTGTGTAGATAAGGATGCATGTGTGTGTGTGTGTGTGTGTGTGTGTGTGTGTGTGTGTGTGTGTAAGTGTGTGTATCACTAATCAAATCACTAATGTGTATTTGTTCATGAGTGTGTAGGTAAGGATGTGTGTGTTGCTGTGTGTGTGTTGTGTGTGTGTAAGGATGCATGTGTGTGTGTGTGTGTGTGTGTGGAGTTAGGGGCTTGGGTACATGCAGTCACCCGGCAATGCATGAAGACAGCAAAGTAGCATGTGTGTGTGTGTGTGAGAGAGAGAGAGAGAGACAGAGAGAGGGAGAGAGAGAGAAAGAGTGTGGCCCTGGAGCAGACGGCCAGTGGCCTCACTAATGGGCAGAGGGAAGAGGGCAAAAATAAAAACCGTTTGAACAAATCAACACACTCATGAGGGATGAGGGCCATGCTGTTGTGGAAAATGTACCTTTTGTCCAGAACATGGAGGAAGGAAAAAGAGACAAAGAGAGAGTGACAGGGAGAAGAAGAAGGGAGGAAGAAGAAGGATAAAAAGGCAGAGCAAAGTGATAATTCTGAGAAAATGTGTTGAGAGATGTCACTCATCAAGAGAGGATGGGGTCAGCTCATATGGCAATCCTAGAGTGAGTGGGGAGTTAGGATTCAAGGCAGAGAAGGACTAAAGTGACATTTGAAAAAAAAAGCAGAGACAGTAAACATTTTATCTATCCAAACACAGTGCTTGCATACAAGCGCACACACACACACCCTCTCTCTCACACACACACACACACAACCTAACACACATACACATACAACCTGAGTCCTTCTGTAACAGGGCCCCTCCATGAGGAGTTCTACTAGCCTGTCTCAGGAGGTCTTTGTGCCCCCTCAACCCTCTCTTCCCCCTATGCATCCCCCTCTCCACCTCTCCACACAGGCGGCCCATTGTTCTGCTGGCTGATTGGGTGCGCATGGGGGCGAGTGCTGGCGGCGGTCAGAGAGAAGGAGAGGGAGGGAGAGAGAGAGAGAGAGAGTTCTGGTGTTTCCGTGGCAGCGGCAGGCCCGGTGTGGGGTTCACCGCTGGGCTTGGTGATTTAAAGGCCCCCGTTCACCACCACCATCACCCACTGCTACCCCCCACCCATCACACACACACACATGCACACACAGACACACATGCACGCACGCGCACACACACACACACACTCCCGTCTGCTCCACTCAGCCTCCGCTCAACCTGCTGCAGGCTCTCTGCGGCAGCAGCCCCTGGCGCTAATTGAACCCGGCCGGTGAGGTAAGGGCTGAGAACAGGCAGAAGAAGACGAAGAAGAAGATAGAGGGAGAGAGAAAGGGAGATTGTGAGGTTGTGAGGCAGGCACAAGAGAAAGAGAGGCAGTGAGAGGGACTGAAAAGAATTATAGAGATAGTAAATGAAAGAGAGAATAAAAATGGAGAATAGAATAGAATGAGAGAGAGAGAGAAGGATTGAGACAGTAATAAGATGGAAGTAGACGAAAAGAGAGAAAAAGATTGATAGAGTGAAGAGTGAAGGATCGGGCGAGAGTGAAGGATCGGGCGAATGAGAGTGAGCGATTGAAGGAGAGAGGATGTGTGAAAGAAAGTGAAAGCAATGGGTAGAGATTGAGCAAGGGAGTGTGGAAGAGATGGATGGAGAGATACATGTAGGAAGGGAGAGAGAGAACCAGGAGCACGGGTGAGCTCGGAGTGTCTCTGGGGGATTCTGGTCCCTGCCTGCCTGCCTGCCTGCCTGCTTCCCTTGGACTAAACACCCCTCCTGACGCTCCAGGGCTTGCTTCGCCTGATCGGCTGATAATTGGCTACCACAGCTACACAGCACACTTATGAAATATAGATTCCTACCCCAGAAAGAAGAGCACGAGAGAGAGAGAGATGAGGAGGGAGCATGTGAGAGAGAGAGAGAGAAAGAGAAAGAAAGGGAGAGATGCGGACAGCAAGATTGCAAGAGAGAGACAAAAAGAGAGATGAGGAAAAAGATGACATGATGACAGAAAGAAAGAGAAATGAGAAAAAGAGAGGATCCTGGCGGACTGGGGGTCTGACAAACACAGGGGCTGCTCTGATAACGTGGCCCGTGTCCTTTAACAAAAAAGGTGAATTTTCCTCACATAAAAACTTCACAGTCAGTGACAGTGTCCTTACGCATAATATCTAATGCTGACTAGATTTTTGAGTCTGGATGTTAGTAAAAATGTGTGTAATTGTGTGTATAAACGGACAACAACAAAAAAACGTTTTGTTGTTTACCTGTTTGAGAACTTTTATTATTGAACGCTACCACTCCTCTGTCTTTATGTGAATAGCATTTTAATTAATTAATTTTATGGAGCCAAAAAGCCCTTTATGGAGCATTGGAGAGGCACCGTCTGGGTTTTGGTTGGGGAAGCTAAAGAGGAGACAATGGCTCTCTAATAAACGTGTTCCGTGTCTCTAATAGACTAATAAACCACTAGTGTACTGCTGGCTTGTTAACAGTTCTCTCACCAACACAATGCCATTTTCCTCTCGTGTGCATATGGACACGGTTCAGTATGTTGGGGGAGATGTGTGTATATACATTATGTCTTCATCTTCTTTTGAATCTTTGAATCTGATGCCATCTTTGCTCAAAAGGTAAACTACCCATATTCTCATCTATCTCATATATGTAGGCCTACTATTTATTTTATTTTAATTTAATAATATAATTTTTATCCAAGAAGGTCCTATGTAGATACTACATATCATTTACTCCGGAGTCTTTGCAGAGAACAAGCATATAAATGGTACAGATCACAGACATACTATTAAACAAAGCAATACTGCGTGTACATATACTGTACCTTAGTCAATCCTTTAAAGAAAACTGACTTATTCCTGCTACAAGCTCAGAGTGTCTAAAACTATCTCAGGAGAAACAAATATTCCACTCCAGCCTAGGCATAAATATGTAAAGCTGTCATGTTTGCCACGCATCCTGGAAGCTTCTTCAAACAGGATAACCTTATGCTGACGGACGTGCCCAGCTTTGGGAAGAGAACTTTATCAATTCAGCAGATGGAGTTCCTGGTAACGAGACACATGACCTTGGCAATGACTAGGCTACCACTACTCCCTGCAAAACTTCCCCCAGAGAGCTGCCTGCCTGGTCTACTGGTCTTGGTGTGGTGCAGTCCAATGCAGTGAAGTAGGATGGATTGCGGCTAGCGGGAGCGATCCATACGAGACTGTCTGTAGGGACGGGCTTTGGTCGCACGTCTCAGTCGCCTGTTGGCCTCTGCTGGCTCGAGCTGCATGACGGAGGTCATAAAGAGTGCGAAGGGCGCCGGGGTCAGGGTGTGCCGTGGCTCTGCTTAAGAGGATTGGGGATGAGGGGTCTTAAGCCGGGGGGGGGGGCAGGCCCAAACGGGAGCACACACAGCAGAGCCAGGCCAAGATGGCTGACTGGCCGAACAAGCTAGTGGAAGTGAATGAAGGTAGAACAACTTGGAGAGATTTTAGCTGTTGATATTTTGCCTGGTCTGCTGTCTCTGTTTTACTTTAGGGAAAGATTTATTTTTGAACGCTCAGCAGCAGCTTTGTCTGTCTCACAAGTCCAATCTTGAGAAAGTACACACAAACCTCAATTATCGTGAGACTGAAGCAAGTTTACTTAATGAATGGTTGCCTAGCTAGGGCTTCTTTGAGAAGCAGCCAGACTTGAGAGGGTGATTAACTAACATATCTGAACAGTACAGCAGACACAGATAATGCTGAGATGGGGTCAGGATATTTGAAAATCAGAAAAAACGGATATGACTTTTTATGTAGCTGTTCACATGGAGTCAGTTCAGCGGGTGACTCCATTCCAAGGTCATCTAGAAGGCACCCACACGTTGTCAGTAGCATTTCGATGCTTCAGTGGAATTTGAATCTGCAACCTCACTATTCAGTCTCTCCCCACACAATTCACAGTAAACAAGAAATGCACTGGAAAGAAAATGAGATTGTACTTCCTGTGTGTATTGGTGCACAGGGATAGGGAAAAAAGCCTCATCATCTTTGTGTGTATCTAATCAGAAATTTCGAGATGAGGAAGGTGGTGCTGTAATGGTGGTGGTGGAGGTGCGGGGTGGTTCGGGGGCAAAGAAAAAATCAATAGCAATGCCAGACCAGAGGCCACGGTAGTCCTCTGAGTGTTCTCCACTGGCGACCCCCAGCCTGCGGACCTGATGAAACCCGACCAGTGGAGCCAGTGCTTATCGCGTGGGGGCCTTAAAACGACTGCGTCTCCATGCGCTCGACCTGATGGACACTCTGGTGCCAGCGCGGCAGCTGATGGTGTGAAATGCCACACAGAGGAAAGATTAGATAGCCCGGCCCGATAAGGGCTTTTCCGGCCCAGTGGGGCCATGTTGAAGCCCTACGCAAACATTACAGGAGGATGATGACGGGTGGGAATTCTGTGAAAGTTGAACGTGTTATTTATAAAATTATTTATAAAATTGATAAAGATCTCTCTCTGTGTTTGTGTGTGTGTTTGTGTGTCTGCAACAATGAAGGCATAGAGGCTTTATTCCTTTATTAGCCTTGGAAATTAGCAGAGGGATTTTGCAGCGTGTTGGGGAGTTAATGCATGGGTGGTGAGGTCATAGGAGAGAAATGTTCCTGGAGAGGTTTTCTGTGGGATGTGTACCGCATGTTTGATCATTATTTCCTTCCGTCAGGTATTTTTGATCATTAGGCTAGTTCCCTCCGTCAAGTGTTTTACCTGACTTTCAGGGTCACTCCCTAGCTGCTGCTGAACAGCTGGTTAGCCTTGCTGATCATGGCAATGACCTTAGTGATTCATAAATGGCTCCTCGGCCATATACCATATATTTCTGGGTTTCTATAATTGCTACAGTATCATTCCTTATTTGTAATGATGCATTCAAATGAGTTTGATAAGAAAAATACTGTCTGTAAATATATCTTCTATACACATCTTCTAGTTGTTAAGTAGTCCATACCATACAAAATGGCACCCCTTTGACTGATTGACTGAAATGATATCCTAGGATGATGGAACTATTAACAAGATAACAAGTTCTGAATGGCATACATTTCCTCTCATCTCCTCACACGGTATCTGGGTCCGCACAGGTATTGGCAGTTAAGATTCATACATTATCCTGCAAACTTCATTCCTTTCCATACTTCCTCTCCCTCTACAGTCATCCCTGTGGAATATTCCTGATAAGCATTTTCATTGGCTCCCCGATCAGTGTCCATCACCCATTGGTGGCCAGACTGTCATGCATTGGTTGATTCTCCTTCGTGGTTCTCTGAATGCATTTTCTCTGAGTCATTTCCAGAGGACCACCAGTGGGGTTTGTTGTGGTCAATATCAATTGCAATGCTCGTTGCCGGGGCCCGGCCAAAATTCATTTCAATTACAATTACCAGAGCGGCGACGTTGATTTATGGCACTGTTTTCTGTTGCGCGCCTTCCCTCTCCTATTAATCATCGCATGCCTCCCAGTATGATCCGCACTTCATCTACCTGCCAAGCCGAATTGCTCCGCCGAGCATTCCTTGCACCCTTATACATAGTTCTGTCAGCACCCCCTCCACCCCCATCCCCCACCTCCCAAACCAACCTACCACCCACTGCCTGCCGCTTCCAACCTGTCTCCTCTCATCCAACCTCTCTCTCTCTCTATTTCTCTCAGCCGCCACCTCCACGGAGAACCTTTGGCGGACGTCCTCGGGAATATTAGTGTCCTCTGCCTACACGGCCTCCTGCTCACCAGCCGCCCTCCCACACTCCTTTGGAATTCTGTGTGTGTGTGCCTTGCTGAAATGTGAGTAAACCTACACACACACACACAGACACACACACACACACACAGAAAGCTAAGCGCAAATAAAGACGCCACCTTCTCTTTGCTGCTCTCACTCATTTAGACATAAATAAATGGAGGCCATTCATAATGGAAAGGAATGCTACCCCCGGAGATGGAGAGATGAGAAAGAGAGAGAAGGGGAGGTGGGGGTTGGGGTGTTCTGATGAACAAATGAGGAGGAGGCGTCCAGGCTTTGGGTCCTACTGCGTCTGACGTCACTAATCTGTTATGAACACAACGTCCTGGAGGGAAAGAAGAATATCACGCAAACCCATACACCCACACACCCACACTTCCATATGCAGGCATAAACTAATTTGGTCCGTAACCATACCAACTCCCAAGGCATAAATGCAAAGCAAAAAGAGTCATTACATATTTCTAAGGCTTGGCCATCTCCATGGGCTCATAACTAGAGCTAGCTTTTCTAGTGAAGGAGAAGCTCAACCTTAACACCCATAAATGCCACCACCCCACCCCTGCATTTGCCATTTGGTTACAGTCCGCCCCGGGCAGCCCGTACCTATTTTGGATCGTCTGGAAACCTTAAGGGGCCGTGCCCTTTGTTCATGTCAGGCCCATTTGGTTCTCCTTTTTTTTCTCCCCCTCACGCCATGTGTTTTTCTGTGACTCAGTGGAGGAGCTGGTTTCTAAATATAAAAGAAGGCACGGGCCCCCAACAACAGAGCCAGGCCCTCGTGACGTAATGTTTACTGTGCCGGGGCCTCTTACTATGTGGCTCCGACTGACACCTCCCATTCCCTCCTCCACCTCCTCCTCCTCCTCCACCGCCGCTGCCATCCCATCTCAGACCTCATGGGCCTCAGTGGAAACAGCCTACAAAAACACACACCGCACTCCACACACACACACACACACTCACACACATGCACGCAGACCAGGGAGAAGCCACCAGCTGTCGGGAAAGCCAGAGTGTTTCAGGACTCCAGGAAGAAAAAAAAAACAAAAGGGAGGGGAAAAAAACGCTGTGGTCGTGGGCCGGACAGACTAAACATCTGTTTGGAAAACATCCTGATTGTGTGTTCATGCACACAGTGTGTGTGTACCTCTGTCTGTGTTTTTAACTGTGTGTATCTCTGTTTGTGTGTGTGTGTGTGTGTTTGTGTGAATGTTTTCAACGGTGTCTGTGTCTGCACATGTGTGTGTATTTATGTTTTCAACTGTGCCTGTCTCTGCATGTGCGTATGTGTATGTGTGTGATTGTGTGTTTGTGTAGGTGTGTGTGTGTGATGAGTGGGAAGATCTCTCTCCCTCTTGTCCCAAGCCTGTGGGAATTAACGAATTACGCCCATGATGAGAAACATTTCTGCGTGAGTGCTGACAGTGGTGGGGGAGTTCTACCACCACTGGGTCCAAATCACTAGAAGGCATAAACAGATTAATCCATGTTTATATGTGCTAGTGCCACATCCCCTACCTTCTCAGAACCACACAGATCAATGAACAAAATTACGTATCTTAGGGAGCTTTTATTTAAAAAAAAAAGTTCTTTCTTAACTGTTAGGAAACGAACAAAAGATTCGATAAATGGCAACAACAACCACAACAAAAAAAGCCTCTGTCGCATCTGTGGCTAGGCCAGCCAAAGAACCACTCTTTCCTCTGAATGAATTGCTTCCTTTTCTGGTTAAATCTATCAAGCCTATTTCAAGTCTAGACAGGGAATTTTAAGGCAGCAGACACCTGGTATTTCTGGCTCCAGTGACCGGACTAGCAGTGGAACAAATAGTCTGGCCAGGTAGATTGTGGCCAAACAATAATTCAGAAGAAACATCAGGGGTGTACAGAAAAAAGACAAAAAAAAAAAAGACTCCAGACTTTTGGGATCCCGGCGACAGAAAACAGGGAGGTTAGACGGCAGTGGTTTCCATCGGTGATTCGTTTGTCATTACACAGTGCTCCAGTTGACCTAGCGTGAGTCACAGCTGATGTATTTGCACGTCACTGTCTGGCTGCGCAACTTGCGGACTGCTACTGCAGACCCTGGAGCAACCGCGCCACACTCAGCTTTCCCGTCACGTCCCAGGGCAGTGGCGTTTGTGTGTGTGTGTGTGTGTTTTTAAGTGTGTCTGTGTGTATGTATGTGTGTGTGCGTGTGTTTAAGGGTATGTGTGTGTGTATGAGTATCTGTGTCTGTCTATGTGTGTGTGTGTGCGTGTTAGTGTGTGTGTATGTGTGTGTGCATGCGTGTTGAATGCAGCCTAAGTATTCAGAATACTCTACTCTGGCCAGGCAGAAGTGTCTATAAGATGAGAAAACAGGTTTGCTGCATGTGATTACTGTTTGATCAATGATAATTCATTCGAGGCTTTAACCTGACTTTTGCTGCTCCTGACAGAGAGATTTAGTCACATTATTTAAACAGGTAATTGAAATGGAAGATTTCTCTTGACTAATGATTTCTATTAAATACATTTAAGTAACGTTTCTTGAAAAGGTTCTGGTCTTGTTATTGTCTCAAAACATGTTGGTCCTCGGGGAATCCATAACTTTTGATGCCTGACATCAACATTTAGCGTGTGTAAAAGAACCGGCGCGACTCTACAACCCATGAAACGACTGGCTGTCCGCGAATAATTGGGCGCCATCCGCAGTGCCTCAGCAAACAATGTAATTACCCTCCCAAATTTAATTACGCGAGGCAGACTTACATTTAATGAGATAATCAATGCAGAAGACTGTGTGGCCTTATACCTCGAGAAA
Source organism: Limnothrissa miodon (assembly GCA_017657215.1). NCBI lineage: Eukaryota > Metazoa > Chordata > Actinopteri > Clupeiformes > Clupeidae > Limnothrissa > Limnothrissa miodon. The sequence continues at coordinate 523,965 of JAGFZM010000069.1, forward strand.
TTGTGAATACATCTCTACGCACCATTTCATCTCCCACTGGTTCCGTTATACCTGCAGGCTGGTGCGTGCCCTGGCTAGGTGTGGGCGCTTCTGTCATGCAACACACAGGAAGCATCACGCCATGACACCCAGTCATATCCTCTACCGCCGCCGAAGCAATGAAGGGAGAAGTGTGTCTGGGAGGAGTGTGTGTGCGTGTGTGTGTGTGTGTGTGTGCAGGGCAGTGTATTGGGTTTTCCTCAGGAAGTGCGGCTGCACCGGTCAGATGAAAGGCAGAGAGTGGTATTGATCTGTGGAGTGGTGTGTACGTGTGTGTGTGTGTGTGTGTGTGTGTGTGTGGGTGGTGCGGGGTGGGTGTAGTGTGGTAGGGCAGAACGGGTAGGAGGGTAGGAGATAGCCTGCAGTGAGCTTGATGTTGGACTGCCAGAATAAGAAAGAGACAAGCAAGAATGTCTGGGTACCAAAAGGTGAGGTAGTAGGGGGAGTGGGGGGGGGTAAACTGTAGGTTATGTGGGGGGGAGAGCGAGGGGGTGGGGGGGTGTGTGTGTGTGTGTGTGTGTGTGTGTAGGGGGGGAGGGGTGTATTGTCACTAGGGCAGGGCAGGCCTTCCAAGCGCTTCTTTACTAACCTTCCCCTGAACCAGTGTGTGTACTGCTGTTGATGAGATGTGCCAGTGGCACAAGCGGTTTTGATGACAAAGCAAAGCTGACCTATATTGAGAGCCCAGTCAAACACACAAACACAAACACACTTATCTGGCCTTACAGAGAAATTAGTGCACATAGTGGCTACATACATGAAAAGCTTACACATTATTCTCAGACACAGTTAACAATATATCAGTCCTAAAACAAAACCAAAAAAAAAAGAAAACAGACCAGAGGCCATCTTACAACAAAGTAAGCCAAAGTAGTCTAATTCATATCTGATATGGAAGATATAGTAATACACATCGATCAGGCCTACCTATATTTTCTGGGGAAATACTATATGGAGAATCCATTTCTCTGATGGCGGCGTGTAGGGCATGACTGACCACCGGAGCCGAGGTGGCCCAGGGGACAGATCGGCCGGGCGGCACGCTAATTGAAACGTGTCGGCGACTCATCGACGTCTTAGCTCCGGTTCCAGGCCTATTTCAAACCACATTGCTGATTGCTGGTTTCACATCACACAGAAAAAAATCAATATGTTCAGGGAGATCAGGGATTATTCTTTGCAAGTATATTTAACCCTTTCATACGCCATTTGATTGTGTTGTATTCTACCATAGGGCTGCTTCTGTGTTTAGGCTAAGTGCTGGTGATGTAATATGCTTTCACCAATAATGAATATATTCAATTACTCCAATACTAATGAAGTTTAAACCTCATTTTGAGGCAGTTACAAAATGAATGTTATGCCTAATGAGTGTTGCTTTGGGTGATTTTAAGAGTAATTTATGTTCAATAATCAAACCATTAATTCTGTGTTTTGTTCTTCTGCATTAATATAACCAAGACCCTTTATGAAAAAATTATATTAGGAGAGGTACACTGCCCACAAAAGTGTCCAAAATATAGCATTTACTTCAGTCAAGCTGTATTAATAGTGTAGTATAGTGCAGTATAGAAATATGTAGGAAAAACTGTAAAATTGACACTGCAGTACAAGCCCTTTTATGTGGAAAATTCCAGTCAGTCTAGCTTATTCGGCAGCAAGCAAAACTTGCATGATGCAGCATGATCATTAATAAAAATGGCGCCTGCGTCACGTCAGTGGCATTCGTCTCTGTTGAGCGGGAGGACGCCGCGAAAGAGAGGGAGCGAGGCTGGGCTACAAGGCGGAGTGTTTTTGGGAGGACACAGACACAGGGGGGGCTCGAGTGTCGTCTCTTCGATCGCCGCTGTCGGTGTTGACAGCCACAGACGCTGGGCTAAAATGAGTATCCTCCTGGGTCGCCTGCCTGTCCGTCCAGCGAGGAAATAAATCCCATGTGGACGGGCCGCCGTTCGGGATCAGAGACAGCCGCCTGACCCTTTAGATCTGTGGAGTGAGGAGCAGGGCGCCGGCACGACAGCATAAACCCGACGAGCCTCTAGGGGTCTTATGTTACTCAGAGCTTTGTCGCCAATGTTGCCTGGAACAGAGGGCCTCTGAAAGCGGTGGTGCCACTGCCATTAGACAAAGCCTGTAATTAGTTTAAAAGTCTAATTCCAGTCTGTTCCATTCTGTGGCATAAGTATTGTGTTTTAAAGCAACTCTAAAGAGTTTCAAAATCGCACCATCTACAGGTTAAAACCGGAATTACTGCCGTCGTAAATAATTAAGCATGCATATAATATATATATTATATGCATGCTAAACCACAAACGGGAAACCACAACGGGAAAAAAATTATGAAGATTTGCTAAACAACCTGCAAAACTGTAGTTTCTAAAGCCAAAATAGATAGCTTCTAACCCATCAGATTGCATGCGTAATGTTACACTTAAACATGGATGTGTACTCAATTTTCATTTAATTTCTAAATCCACTAGTTTCACAATGAAATATCCGACTCACATATAAATATGTTGACAACTTACGGATGATGGCATGCTTTCAAAAGCGCTAAAGCTATAAACAACTAGGAAACGTACCTAGCATTACCCACGTTAGCGCCTTAGCTAACACAAAGACTCATCCACTGTTTGTAGCCATCACAGGCTAATCGATAGATAAAACAATCAATGATGAATACTGTCGGATATACCATTATTACTTACAAGTCTAATAGCAACAAAGCTAGGTCACCATGCGTTTTGCAATGTGTAGCCTCCTTCAGCTCTCACCAACAAATGAAAGCCGGACCAATATTCACTTTGGTTCCCGTTTTTTTTTTTTTTTTTTTTTTTTTGCTTCTTCAGATCTCCTTCTTTTCTTTTCTCCTTCTGCCGCATGATTGCAATTCAAACACAACCGCGTTTTCTCCCGTTATATATCTGTCGAGGCAGCTCAACTCTAGATATACTCCAACCTATGGCTGGCCGCAAAGCCAATCGACTGTAGTTTTTACTTGGACTACAGAACCTGGACCCGACAGGGCGAACTTGTTTAGTGCTATTACAGCCGATAGAGGGCTCCAGAGCAGATGCAGAAGGTAACGTTCATACTGTTATGAGTTGATGGACCACCAAAACGATTTTGAAAAAATTATTTTAAGGTCTTAAAAACTCTTTAGTGTTGCTTTAACATCAGTTTTACCCGGAATTTTGAGTTTTATTCCTCTCGTGCAAGTTCATAATGTGTGTGCTTTTTGTTTAAATAGGTTTGCCAATGTGCATGTGTAGTATTCCTAGCATCTGCGTTATTCTAACATAAATATTATTCAAATGCCACGGGGGGAGTTTAAAAATGGATAGGTCGTTTTTACACGTTAGGCTAGGGTAAAGCAGCCAAACTCTGCCACGCAAACTCTCCAGCTTTCCTCCAAAGAGTTAATTACTCTCTCTGCGTCTCCGAAAGTGTCTGGTTGTTGGCGGGGGGATACGACGGAGGAAAAGACGCCGTTTTTTCCAATATGGGTAGGCCTATATATTTTTCAGTTCATGTCTGAAGGGCTGGCTCCAAGCGCTAGGGGTGGGCTCTCTCTCTGATGGTTTTCCAGTGAGTATTTGTCAGGTCAGACTGTGCACCGCCCGGCGGTCTCCGCTCCTCTCCCCGGGTTATTTATTACCTCTCTCCCCCGCCGGCAGCGCTGCGGCTCCGGGGCCGCTGCCAACAACGGCGCGGAGGCGGGGGCGTTGGAAGAGGGGGATGTCTACAGCCGACAGAATGGAAACAAATGAAGCTCGGCAGAGGACAACCAAGACTCACCACACTAATATTGGAGTAAACTAGCCAATAGTCAACACAAATACAGTTGTGTAGTAAGTGTATTGCTTTCCTCAAATTACAAACTACAAACAAACAAACAAAACAAAACTAGGCCTATAGAGACTATACTGAATAAAAAGAAACATAGGATCAGATGAGATGAGTATTTCTAAACCCATTATTAGGCCTTCAATTTCACTTAGTTGTTTAATGGCTATAGATAATGACATTAAGACTTTAATTGCTCACCAGTAGACATTGTGATCTTCAGATATGTGTTTTTCAAGAATTCATATTCTACACGCATTTACATGGTTTCCTACGCTCTATGCTATGTCTATTAATAATGTAGGCTATCTATTATTCTATGGGAAATGCTCGTGGGCTGTGTCTTGTTTTTGTGATATCCGCTTGGATCTGGCTTATGTAGGCTTTCAAAATGCACAGAATAAATAGTTTAATGAACAGAGGTCCTTATTTACTTGCTTTCTTTAAAATAGGTTTTATGAACTTAGTAAGGCTTAAATTGGTCAGGCCTAGGCTACTTTGCAACATTGGCCAGCCTATGTGCATTGCACACTGTAATTCCAGTAATTTATAGACAGACAAATACAATGTTAGATACATTTTGCTGATATACAATACATCTAGGTACAGTATCTAGGCGTTTCTGCAACAAGGAGAAAAACACCCTAGGTTTTAGACTGAGGCCATTGTTTTGGGATAAGTAATATTTTATTATATCTAAAGAGCAGAGTCCTCTGCTTTTCTGTATAGGAATACATCTTCTGTGTAACAGTCTTCCATTTTCTAAAAGTAGCATGTTGAACAAAAATACATTTACATTTAGTAATTCAGATGTCTAACTTTACCACTTAACTTGTCCCCTCGGATACTACTGACTACATGGCCTTCATCATGAAACTGTCCTTTCAGTTACTATACATAATATTGGTATTTTCATAGTAGGCAAAGTGGTATTTAAATTGACACAACATTTCAAAAGTTTTTCATGGATTTGCTGAATACTGGGACCGATCATAAATACCAAAAACGCACAACTTCAGTCAAACACAGCTTACAAAATAGTTTCACAGTGCATATTTCTATTGCAAATTCTACAAAAAAATATTAATTAAAAAATCTATGTGTTCATGTTCATTCAAAAAAGTGTTTTTTTTTTTCTTTCTGACAGCGAGTCAGTTGAGAAAACAGGCTGAGCAGGAAATCCTCAATAGATGATAAAGTATGAAACAAAAAGTGAATGTGATCTGAGCTTTGCGTTGGAGGCGAGACCTACTCATCTTCAGATGAAAATCCACCACTTTGGTGGTGGTGACAGGGGTGAACCTCCATCCAGTTCTGCTGAAGCCTGGAGGTGGAAGTCTCAGTGTTGTCTAAAAGGTCAGGGGGTAACCCTCTGAAGGCGTCCTGTGGGATGTAAGGTTGCATTGTAATTTCAGAGTTCAGGGGAACCCCTTTGTTAGTAAACGCTCTTGAGTAGGTCAGAGACGGTGATGGAACTCCTGAGTCACTGGCCCGGCTGAAGATCGGGCTGCCCGTGGGTGTGAGGGGGCAGGGGGTAGCCCCGTCTGGGGTTCCCTCAGCAGCTGGGTTGCTTGGGTGGCTCTGGGAGATGCACTAGGCTGACCGATGTTATCAGCCTCACAGACTTTTATTTTCCAGGTGGGCCGGGATGCCGTACAGAATCTGTCTCTGTCAGGAAGTGCTGAGTGGAGCTAAGAAATGTGGTGATTTTCCTTTTTTTTCAAATCTCTCTTGCTCGATGTGCATTTGACCTCAAAACTGCATGTGGTGAAAAAAACACCTGCAAAACTTACGCAAGTTTATGACAGTGAAATGAATGTCTTATCCTGCTTTCGTGTTATGCCTGCTATGAATATACTTTAGAACTTTGCTTATGAACTCTTGCAGATTTAAGGTAACTGGTTCATATATTCACAACCTTTGCCACTTCATCCATCTTGTTCTATCTATCTAATGGATACATTTTAGAGTACATATAATGAGGCCTTTCTATGCAGTTGGTCCTAGGCCTCAGTAATACCGAGTTCATAACTTCAAGACTTCAAAAGAAATCTCTATCTATCTATCTATCTATGTATATATCTATCAGTCCACTGTATATGTTGACAATGTAGCTTGCAACCTTAATTGAATACAATTGAAACATATTGACCACTGTATTTGGATATTACTCTGGCTGAATTGATAGGACAGTTATTAAAACGTTTTGCATGTCTAAACTATAGTAAAATTAAACTTAATTTTGACATTTTTGAAATTATTACCTTGTTTTTAGCAGGGGCACTTTTAGGTGGGGTAAAGGTAACATGATTTTTATTTTATTGTCATAGGGCTCAACATTTCTAGTACTTCTGGCTGCTTAATGTCAATAATAATAAATACAAAAACAAAGTACAGAATGTTCACTCTCTCATTTCATGTGTAAAGTATTACTTAAAGCATATTATTAAGAAACGATCTGGCTTCTGATATATTATATGATATCTGGCTGATATGATATCTGGCTTCAGATATACCGTATATGATATATGATATATCTGGCTTCTCTATAACAAAGGTGAAAATTAACTGAATTAACAATCATTACTCATATCATGTTTCTAAGACCTGACAGGCAATAACTTCCTATTGCAATGGACGTGTTTTAGTGAACAAAGTGTTTTGCTGTAGTCAGATTCAGTGATTTAGACATTACAGTAATAATATTATGTAAGCAAGTGTGCCCATCCGTAATGTTTTGGAGTTCAAGCATTTGATATTTCTGTATGTTTATGTATGTTTGTGGGAGTGCAAATAATTTCTGTGTAGCATTATATGAGAGTGAAAGACTTCACTAAGCCAACTAACATAAAATATTGTGTCTTCTGTTTACAGGTTCCTTGATAGTATGCTGTTTGTTTTATATTATGAGAGCATACCAAACGATGACGCATGTCGCATAATAAATAATAATAAAATAAAATCTATTAATGCTCTGTGGGATATTAAACATGCAAATAGGCTTGTATTGCCTATCCTTTGAACTCAGTTTGAAGTTGCAAAATGTCACGCAACAGTGGCGTCCGTCGCAGTACCCCCTGCTTGTTTTCGCGCTCGCCAAGCCTCCGCTGTTTAAATGGGCCAAGTTAGAGAAGCGGCGAGGAGTGCAAATCTTGTTTGGTCTGGGTCTATGAACTAAAGCGTGACTTTAACGATATATACAGGGTTAAAAAAACAAACCATGCAAACGTCTCATTAGCTTTAGCCATTAGTTTCATTCGAGAACTTAAAAAGGACGCAGAGGATGGATAATTATTAACACAATCTTTGCCAAGCAATCAATAGCAACTTTTTTTTACTTAACAGTGTAACGTCCTTTTTTGAGAATAACCTAGGCTATAATCAAAACATCACCCATATATTATGAAGCTTAATTTTATCAGTTGGAATGCTTTCTGTGTCATAAAAGAGCGCGAGCGTATAGTGAGAGAGTTGTGTCAATAAGGAGGGAATAAAACTAAATAAGTGAGAAATAATTTGTAACTACGAAACGAATTCTCAAAATCCATCTTCAAATCGATGGGGGATCAATAATCACTGAACCATCATAATGACCACGGCGAGATCTCTCTCCTAGATGTCATGCATTAGCTCTACGAGCCCGATTAGACGTGGTAGGCTGGAGCTCGCTGAAAGCCGTCATGCAAGCGAAGCTGTGAACCCAGCAGAGAGCGAGGCTGTAGAGAACAGGGAACTGGTGAATGGCAATCTGTTGGTGAACTTACGCGGTCGGCTGTCAGACGGCGACACGGGAGGCTTGCGTAAAACAAAGTGGAGCGCCTACAAGTCTGGAGCTAAGCAACTCCGTAAAGAGGATACACAAGTTGGGTCGGACGAACTGCTAATCACTTGTTACCAGCGCTACGCTGTTAGTAACATGCCTGCCATCAAAAAGGAGAGACTGGATGGGGAAGATATGGCATTAGCTGCCTTCAACCATCCCGAATACCTGGCCCCTTTAAATGCCACTGCTATCCCAGTGGTGACCCCTCATCCACCGCCGTACGACCACATTTTCGCCCATCATCGCGCTTACTTGGGGCTACACGACACAACGCTGCATCACCAGAGCCTCCACCACCACCCGGACGACTTAATGCTGGAGAGATTCTCATCCATCCCGGACTTTCAGCCGTTTTTTGACAACGGGGAACCTTGTATCGAAGTGGAATGCGGGGAGAACAAGGCATTGCTCTATATTAACAAACTGTGTCAGGGCAGTAAAGGACCCTCTATCAAATATCGGGGTGAGTGGCTAACCCCGAATGAGTTCCAGTTTGTGAGTGGACGGGAGACGGCAAAAGACTGGAAACGAAGTATCAGGCACAAAGGTAAATAAGAACAACAAATATTTAATAGTAACATCACCTGCATGTATACTCATTTCTAGTTGCTGATTTTCGGCTGACATGTTAGCAGTATTCGATAATTTGGTTACACTGGGGTTCCTTCTTTTGGAATTAAAGGGTTACTCAGCATTACCAACAACTGCGCATAGTTTACTGCAAGGAGTCAAAAAGAGAATTGCCCAGACACTTGACTACTGTCTTCACAGCGTTCATTATTGCGGCGCACCTGGAGTCAGAACGTGGAAAAAGGTGATAAGCGTGACTTTTGCATGGACCAGTGTAAATTAATGTATTTTTGTGTATACGGAGCCGGGGGTCACTGTTCCGTAAAGTAAGACTGATGTTTAAATTGCATAGCACGAACTATTTTTTGTTGTTGGTAGCCTAATCTTGAGTATTCTAGACCGTGGTTCGTTGAGCAGGGGAAAGAGTTTGCTTATGAATTTTATTATGAACAGTAGTTTAGCGGTTTTGAACCAGTGTCTTTCTGTGATTGCTGTGGTGAAGAGATAACTAAGTATAGATTGCAGATGAACCTTTATCGCTTCATAAGTATAGATCTCTCTTATATTAGACAAAACATGAAGCCTACTAGTATTCTTCTGTGTTAATTCTAGTAATAATAGTATTTTTGTAACTTGTATATATTTGAGGCGATTTTGGTTGGGAAAAGTATAGTCATTACTCTTTAGACAGAAGTAGCCCCCACATGGCTCTGTGTGGGCGACCTTGGTTGTGACACGATGTCATCAGACGGAATCGAAATGCGTTATTGGAACATGGGGTGGGAATAGTAAATGCCTCTGGCCAAAATTTTTGAAGAGTTGCGTCTAACCCATGGTGTAGCTGCAACGGTGAGGCGCTTCCTCTCTCTCCCCGGCAGCTCTTTGCACGGACTCCCCGGTGTGAATCACAGAGGGGCAACGTAGGTCAGTAATGGACGTGAGATTATTGGCAGTCTTTTTCAATCTAATAGGATCTAATCTAATCTAATGTAGCGTTCTGTATCTGAACCTTTGTGGTCCTCATATATAGAAGATTTGGCATAATCAGGATGCGTTGTTGAAACTGCTCGGCATGGTCATCCCATGTGTCTGTGTGGCTGCTGAAAATCTAATATGACTTTTTTGTCTGTTTTGGCAACTGCCGACCGATATAGGGGCATACTGCGTGTAGTGATTCACAATTATACATAATTATACAGTTATACAAATACATTTTTAAAGATGAATTCCTGTTAGGAAGCCCAGGATTAAAACAGGGTAGCTATAGACTGTTGCATTTATGTCATTGTTCCCAGTCATTAAGTTTAATTTTAAGGAGGCTGTCATGACTAATGGTGTGTGTCCTTCTTCTGTAGGGAAGAGCTTGAAGACCCTTATGTCCAAAGGAATCTTACAGGTACACCCTCCAATCTGTGATTGCCCTGGCTGTCGGATTTCATCCCCAGTGGTAAGAACACAATTGTGTTTTGGCCTTTTTATAAAAAAAGCCATCCACTTGCCAGGATGTTTAAACATGTGAAATAGGATGGTATTTCTTGTATGCATTTTATGTCCACAAAGACTTTTATAATGCTGAGGTACCTTGGCGAATTGTGGTGACACCCATCCCTGTGCATGTTTGTGTGTGTACAGTATGTGCATGTATGTTTATAAGTCATACAATTTAAAGCCAAATTCAGTTGGGTAGCATTACACATCATTACAGAAAGTTTATACTGTATGTGTGTTACAGTGCGGCATGCTGTAGGTTATTTTTATTTATCTGTACCCTAAAGGTGCTTAATATTGAAATGTAGCAATCAGTCTCAGTCAGTTTTTTTTTCAACGAGGAAACTTACTTCAGAATTTAAAAACAACAATTTTCAATTTAACAGCAACAAAAAGTTTTTCAGACTGACACTGATTCAACATCAGTTTGTGCAAACTATTTTTGATAATTTACAAAAGTTGGCTGAAAAAATAGTAATGCACATATGAGACATAAGACATAAGGACTAGGTGTAAGTGTGAGATTGTTTTACATAATGAAATGGGATTATATCCTTTATCGGATACATTCCTCAGCTGAAGGCACCTGGAGCCTCTTCTGTTAAGTTTTTAATTCACATGTTAGCCTTTGGATATGACAGACACAAAGGGAGGGCAAGCTTACATGTGGCAAGGTTAATAAGTAATAAAATGGCTGACTTATTGTCTTAGGTTCTCTTTTTTCATTGTTCTTTTGTTCTTATCTGTGACTCCTTGTCTTATTGAAACACACACTGGGATCTTTTAGCAATTCTGTGTCCACTGGGTAGTTCAATATCATATTTGTTTGCTTTGCCTTGTGTGTGTGTGTGTGTGTGTGTGTGTGTGTGTGTGTGTGTGTGTGTTGGCTGCAGTGGTGGCTGGGTGACAGGGTCTGTCCATACACAGGTGCTTCAGTGTTTTTATCTGAACTGAGCGCATCTGTTGTCGCCTCTGACAGTTAAGCTAGTGGGGAGAGTGTAAGAGGCTTAGCAAGCTACTGAGCATGGCTAGGGCTGATTACTGTGTGTGAGGCACGCAAGGTAAAGGCGGTTTAAACAAGCGGAAGGTGTTTGAGTGAGACAGGTAAACCAATGACGTTGCAGGACTAAGGATACAGTAAACTTCTCGGGGAAATGCAGTGTAAAAGAATATACAGCTTTTTATGTGTTTTGGTTTTGGTAATCTTACAAAAATGGCACATTTGTTGCCATGTTGACATTACCTGTATTCCCTTTTATCACCACAGGTCTCTTGAATTGTCATTTTGAAGAGGTGTACATAAATATTGGGTGTTATGTTTTGGTAACACTTCAATTAGCATTTATCTTTTTAAGCTAACAGGTTTCAGTCACAGGAATACTCTGATTAGAGCAGGTTTTCCTACTGTTGACTAAGCAGTGTGGTCATTTAATTTGGCCCACAATCTTTACTGTCTCTTTCTCCTTCTCTATGTAACTGTCAACTTAGTCCACATGTATGCCACTCAGTGACCTCTTAATGTGTTGTGTTGTGTTAGCAGTGGTGGAGAACCCCCCCCCCCCGCCTCACACACACACACACACACAAACACACACACATACACACACACCCCAGCCTAGTCCAGCACCAACCTTTACACCCCCACACACACACAGGCACACACACACCCACGCACGCACACACACAAACCCCCCTGTGGTTTCGTGCGAGGTGTGGATGTGGAGGGCAGGCGGTTGGGGCTTGTCTCTCGTCTCTCTGTGTTGGCTCTCCCCCACTCTCCACCCCCCTTGAGGGCATTGCACACACCACTGCTCACGCTTGCTCCCCCTCCTGTCTCTCTCTTTCTCTCTCTCTCCCTCTCTCTCTCTATATACCCTCACTTGCTTTCTCCTGCCTCCTGCTCTTTTTCTACTTCTCATCTACCGTATTCGTTCTTTGTCTTACTTTATTCCTTTTTTTCTCTTCACTCCGTTTTTCTTTTATTTCTCCTGCTTTTGTCTGTTCATGTATAAAAACAAGACACTCACTGTAAACGTTGCCAACATTTACATTTACAAAAGTGCACATGTTTCCAATACACAAAACCTAAAGACACTGAAACCTTTGTACCCTACATGTGGACCGTAAATATCCTGTACATGTGACAACATCACAATTTAGTTAGTGTCGTTAATCTGCTAATGCTAATTGTGTAAACTCCTCACTAAGCATTTACCCCTGTTTAATGTGCTATGTTGTTTTCGGTGACTCACTGACACACACTTTTAAACTATTCTTTTGTGAAGAGAGTCAAAGAAGGAAGCAAACCAAAACCATAATAGTTATATATATTGTGGTTTTTGTTGACCTGATAGATAGATAGATAGATAAAGTGTAATAAATATCACTTCATAAGGTGACACTGCCTTCCTGGTAATGACTAAAATAGATTTGTCACTGAGCAGAGCTCGAACCTGAGATGTGAAACCAGGGCATGCTGCTGGTCAAAACCTGTGCTATGAAAGCAGCGGTCTGAGCAGGCTTGCCCTACGCACACTCTCATGGCCTACTGCTCTGCAGTGATGACGGACGGACGGCCGCGCTGCCTCTTTGGGGTTCTTCTCTTTCCGAGAGTCCCAGGGATAAGACCCCCCTGCTGGAGACCCACCAGCCGAAACAGATGAGGCCAAGGTGGGGAAGAGCCCCTGAGGAGGTGCCCTTAAAACTCAGAGCTTCCTCCCCTGGGTATGCCTACTCCTGCTCCCCCCACTGTATGTGTGTGTTTGTGTGTGACTCATTTGAGTTCACTCCCCGAATCTCTCACCTGCCTCTCACACACCGGAGGACTCAAAGCACTCATTTGGAACTAGTCATTCAGCGAATAAAAAATAAAGCCTTGTCTGCTCATCTCTGGCATCTTGAGGCTGCGGAGTTATGGAGGCCTGAAAATGAATTAAACAGAGACACACTGGGTCGGCCAAGTTCGGTACAGTGTTTAGACGCTTTGTTTGGATTGGTTGAGTTGGACACATGAAGACATGTGCAGATCTTCCGAATTGTTATTTAGCTTGGTTCTTTCCACCGGAATGGTCTGTCCTTGTGTTCTCACTGTTTGTGGCGCCTTTGCTCGGCGTCGTTGGTGGCCCTTTAAGAGCCGGGGTTTGTGCCGAGGCGGGCTGGCTGTTGTCTCCCTGGAGAAATGTGCTTCCTCCGCCGTGTTTTTTTTAGCGGAACTAGCGCCGGCTGGGAGGAAATTACACTCTCCTCCGGCTCGTAAATATCTTTTCGAATCAGGGCTTCCCCAACTGCATCCTGGGTAGGAAAATAAAAACAAAAACAACAAAAAAAACTGTGTTCTGGGTATTGGGGGTCAGTGCATGCAAAGGGATGGTGGAAGGGGCAGATGTTGCCTCAAGCTAAGCCTTGTCAGGAGATGCTCATTAATGGACAGCACCACAGTCATGGCCTGAATCAGAGAAAGTGAAGTAGTCACTTGTCCATGTATTGGTTAAAGTCCAGTTTTTTCAAGGGGTATACATGCCATGTATACTTATACAATATATACACACTACATAATACAGTCTCTCTCTCTCTTCTCTCTCTCTCTCTCTCTCTCTCTCTCTCTCTCTCTCTCTCTCTCTATATATATATATATATATATGCAGTATGTATGTGCATGTATATTTGCAAGCGGTCCTAACATTATTCCAGCTGGACAGATAAGAATCGAGCATGGGCTATGAAGGGGTCCTCTGTGGACCACCTCTTCATTTGAATTTGCATAGAGAAAGAGAGAAGACATGTACTTAGTCGTACTGTGGGCCGCAGAGCAAAGAGAATACATCACCATGCATGGGAGAACACAAGTGGGCAAGAGAGACAGAGAGAGAGACAGTGAGAGAGAGAGAGAGAGACAGAGAGACAGACAGAGAGAGAGACACTCGGCGTGGACAGAAACCAGCTCCTGATTTCAACCCGTCCTTTGCAAGACCTGCCTGGGAGCAGTAATGGCAATGATGAATGATATTAGGGGTGGTGGTGTTTCAGCAGGCGGTGGTGGTGCAAGGGGAGAGTCCGCTGGGGCTGAACGCAAAGAACACTGCTGCAAGGAGGATTATTGGCAGGAACTGGCGACTGACGCCACACTGTCTCTCAGCGGAGCACTCTCTGCAGGGGGCTTGAAAGAATATGTGTGTATGCGTGTAAGGGTGTGTGTGTGTGTGTGTGTGTGTGTGTGTGTAAGTGAGTGAAAGAGAGAGATTGTGTTTGTGTGTGTGTCTGTGTGAGTGTATGTGTCTGTGTGCATGTGTGTGATAGAGAGTGTGTATATTTCTGTGCATGTGTGTGTGCATATGATAAGAAGTGAGGAATGTAGGTGTGTCCACACTCACATACATGGGTTTGCATTGTGTCTGTATTTGTGATAAAGAGTGTATATGTGTGTGTTTGTGTGTGTGCGGGCACAGGTTATGTGTGTAGATTTTGGTGTTTGGTGTGTGTGTATCTGAGTGTATGTCTGTGTTTGTGCGTGTGTGTCCACATGCATAACACAGTTTATGCGTGTATTTGTTGGTGTTGTGTGTTCTAAATGTGTGTGTATCCAAGTGTGTGTGTATGTGTGTGTGTGTTGTGTGTGAGTTGTTCTTCTCTGTGTTTGTGTTTGTATCCCCCACATGGCGCCTCAGCCATGCTGCTATGGCAACGCCAGGATCCCTCCTCAGGACAGCTTTTTGAGTGCACATACACACACAGACACACACAAACACACACACACACACACACACACACACACACACACACACACAGACACACACACACGCACACACACACACACACACAAAAACACACAAGCACACACAAGCACATAAACACACATCTCCCCTGGCTGTCTGGGGTGTCTCTGAAGCGAATGTGGATTAGATAACAGCTCTCCCCATCACCTCAATATGCAGGGAACTCAGTTTTACATTCCCTTGCTGTGAGTGTCTCTCCCTCCTTTCCTCTATCTATCCCTTCCTCCCTGTCTCTCTTGCTCCTTTTTCCTGCATCAGTCTCTCTTCATTTCTTCTCCTCTCTCTCTCTTTCCCTCTCTCACTCGCATGGTCCTCCTATTTACTAAATTCCTGTCAGTTTGTCTCAGTGGAGGTTTTAGTCCTTGGCATGGTGTGACAGCGACACACATGTTAACACACTCACACGCATATGCTAACAATCCCCTCCTTCCCCCGCCACACACACACACAAACTCATGCACACACACACACACACGTGTGTGCACACTCACGCACACACACACACACCAACACACACACACACACACAATCACTCTGCTCCTATCCCCACATTCATCACATTTTCTCCTGTGACTAAGAATAAGTGAGCGAGAGACGCTGCCCCCCACCCCCCAATAATAACCGATGGAGACATTCTCTCGGAATGTGGCAACCAAGCAAGTCGGATGAGGCCATTAAGACGACATTAGTGAGTTAGTGGGGGTTGATGACGGGGTCAGGGGCGCAGAAAGGGGACGGTTGTATCTTTGTGTGTGTGTGTGTATGTGTGCATGTGCATACAGTCTGAGACGCCTTTTCTCTGTCTTAGGGCTGAATGGAGCTGTGTGTGTGTGTGTGTGTGTGTGTGTGTTAAAAAGGTGACTGGCTTCATCTATCAGTCCTCTGCAGCTGATCGACACAAAACCACT
>JAGFZM010000069.1:544410-568067 GCA_017657215.1 Limnothrissa miodon
GTGTGTGTGTGTGTGTGAAGGGGGTGCTACTGGGACTGCAGCTAATCTTCTTGTGTTTGTAGAAGAAGCTTTTATACGTCTGACCCTTTGGGCTCATCCTACATATTTTAAAAAGGCCATGAAGTCAAACATACATAGGAAGACACAGACAGTGTTTCAGTCTCAGCAGATTGACCTGTTTCTCTGTTGTTCTTTTTTCTACATTCATCAATGGTAGGAGTTCTCAACTGAGGCACTTGAAGTCTAGAACTTTCCTCCGCGTTATAGCATCCTACCGCCCTGATATTTTAGCTGGCATTATCAGTTTTATAGACCAGGTTTTCTAGACCAAAAAATATTTATTATAGGATTTTTGTTCTATGATGATAAAGTCTTTTATTCTATGTCTTGCAGGTGGAATTGATGTAAATGTGTTGAATGTGCCTGCTGAAATTACTGTTTCTAATGCTGAATAAATGTCTTTTATTGCTCCAAGGTGGCCATAGCATTGATCCATGTTTGTGATGGATTGGATAAGCACATCCCTGTGCTTATCCAATCCTAGTCAGCCTGTTCCAAATGCATGGCACTTGTTTTTGTGTGTGTTTTCTGTTGGTGAGCATGTGAAGTGTGTCAGTGAGAGTGTGTTTCTTAGTGTGTGTATGTGTGTGTATGAGCGCCTTTGTGTTAGTTTGTGTAAGTGTGTCTCTGTTAGTGTATGTATGTATGAGTGCCTAAGTTTGTGTGTGTGTGTGTGTATACGCATGTGGTTGGGTTGGCTCTGTATAACTGGCGTTGGCCTGTATTCTGAAACCCTGCGTGTCTCTCTCCTCCCTGTGGTGGCACAGAACCGCGGGCGGCTGGCAGAGAAGCGCACCGTCCCCCTCCCCCCGACCCGCATCCCAAAGAAGGAGTTGGCCTCCATCTTCAGCAGTGACGACAGCGAAGGCAGCGAGCGCGCCAGTGGAGACCATGCTGACATCAAACAGGAAGATGACCTGCACTACAGTATCATGAGAAAGAGGTGTGTGTGTGTGTGTGTGTGCTTATGTGTGTTTGTCCTTGCTTCTGTGGTTTCAATTCCAGCTCAAGAAATCCCTATATGATCAAAATTGAGTTAAATAATAATACACGTACACAAAAACAAAACCCAAACACAAAAACCCTCATGCCCGTAGTCAAACTCTCACTTGGAAACACTATATAGCCAAACAGCCAAACAAAAAAAACATTCAAGATGAGAGTACACACAAAACTCTGTCTCTCTCTCTCTCACACACACACTTTCAGACACACACAAATACACACACACACTTCTAGAGGGACTAAAACACTGATAAAATAAGAATATGGCATGCTTTCAAGCCCTCCCTCCACCCAATACACACACACACACAAGGACAAACACACACACCACCCCTCCACCTCCTCACCCATGTCCCTGCCGCGTTTTTATTGGGGTCAGCTGTGCCACGCCCGGCCCACAGTGAAAAGTCGGTGGCGGCCGGCGGCAGCAGACATCAGAGCGTCGTTAAAGGGGATTTATGACGCCCTGGGGCTGTCACCATGGTGAACTCCTGCGGTGAGCTCACAAGCACGGGACTCTCTCTCTCTCTTCCCCTCTCTAGCTCTCTTTTTTTTTCCTCTCTCACTCACTCACTCACTCACACACACACTCACATGTAGGTGCACACACACACACACACACATACACACACACGCAACACACACACACAAAAACACACAAGCACACACACACACACACACACACAACCATATTGTATACCTAAGTGTACCAGAAATTATATAACTGGCACACACATTCCCATTTACTAAAACACAGCCTACATTTCCTTGAGCAGGTAGTTGAGCTGTAGTCTTGAGATAGAAGGTGGTATAGATAGATATGCAAGTAGCTCAGCTAATAAAGTAGTAACAGTAAAAAAAACAGCTTGTGCACAGACCTTAGAACCAGATGACTTGCATCTCTGAATGTGGAAGACTAACCCCTTAACAGGGGCCTTTGGCTTCCCACTGCATGCCTTATGTAGTTAATATCAGGGAAACACACACAAACACACACACACACACACGCACACACACACACACACACACACCCACACACCCACACACATTTTCGATCTTGCTTACAGTGTAGCTCAGGTAAAGAGCATAAAATAGCCATTTTTCAAAATCTTATAATTTAAGGTATGAAAAGTAGATCAAATGAATAAAAAGGCAAATTAAAACTAAGTAAAGAGCCAGTAAAATGTAGAACTGTAAATGGCGCAACCTACAATATTGCTGGTTTCCAGAGAATTTCTAGTGATTGCAGCATTCTACAGTCACATACGGTTTAGCTTAGGCTATGTCTCCACTGAGGTGTATTCAAGCCACCCCTTCATACACAGGGCTAACTATAGTACTTAGCCACCGTGTGCGTGTGCCATTAAAAGATTGCTAATCTGTCATTAGTCACTGAGCGCTACAGTATATGTTGTTCAGGGTATTATAGGTGGATTCCACCTCCTGTGGCTTTTTTGGAGGGGCTGGGTTTCTGTCATGAGACCAAGAGTTGTCAAATAAAGGAGATGATGATGACGACGATGATGTCAGTGTGGGGTTTTTGTTTGCACCTTCCTGCCTTCGATTTTCAGTACGCTGGTGCAGCCGTTGCGCTGCTGGTGGTTGGTGGGTGTTGGTGGTTTTAGTTGGTGATGGTGGTACTGCCCATTCTAGGGTGGGCAAGCGATTAAGCTCCAGGAAGCCCTGGTTTGCTCACAGCACAGTGGAGGAAAAAGGAAATGGCCCCTCAGTCATTATTTATGTGCCTCGGTTGAAAGTATTGGCGGATGAGGCCCATTTCTATTTCATGCAGAGCTAGCATGGGCACGGTGTGTTGATCAAGGCTGTGGAATGTTGTGGAAAGGGGCAGTGAACCCGGCTGATGGATACGATTTCATTTTCGGACGCCTTTGAATGCAGCCTGAATGCACAGTACCAATTTTCTTTAATGTCCTGTAATATAGTGTAAACATGCACAGTTTTTTCAAACCCTGAATTTTTGTTGAATTTTTGAATGTTTCTATTATTAAAGGCAAAACATGCAGTCATTCTCTACTTACGCAATACTATGATTTAATGATGTGAATTCACAACAGTTGACATTTCCAATGGAAATGTAATTGCAAATAGTGCATCCATAATATTCCTTATTATTTTTTACATTCAACTGTCCACAAGTCCTATGTTTCTTTCTGTGCATGCAGTAGCACCGTAGGTGTTTACATAGAAACTGTCTGTGTCACATGCCTGCTATTATTGACATCAGTGTGTTTTTGCTAGTGTGTCTTAGCAAACTGTGACATGTATAAACTCATGGCTGTGTGTGTGTGGGTGTGTGTGTGTGCTTCCTGAGGGATAAATGTACTGTTAGTGGTAGGTACAGCGGAAGGGGCCTAAGAGGCTTTGGGTCGTGGCCGTTGGTGTTAATCTGTTGCATTAAATTTGGGTCATTTCATAGAGCTGCGGGGATGTCACTGAATGGACGGCCTGTAATTGGAGATACATACACACACACACACACACACACACACTCACACACACACACACACAACACACAAAACACACTCACACACACACTCTTATGCATGCATGTATGCACACATATACACACAAACACACACACTCACACAGAGTCTCTCACACATGCGCTGCCAAATCTGGGGAGGTCGTCTCGAGGTCATCCCATTACAACAAAACCCAGCCATCCGAAAATGAAGATTGCACTGTTTCCCTCTGATGTCATACTCTCTGCATTTTAATAGGGTTAGGGGTCTCTCTCATGGAATCAGATGAATCAGAAAAAAGGCCTAGACGTTTTCAGAATGTCCCCAAAATTTGTATTCCAGTCAAGATACGAGAGACAAAAGCAGACACTGTGTGTGTTTGTGCACGTTGGAAATTTTCATTTCTGTTAGATTCTTAGAAATTGTAGTCCCATTTTTTGATTTTCACTTATTTTCATTGTCGACATCATTTATGTTTCAGTACATATAATTCCACATCATTGGCAGACCATCTAAACTCCTCTTCGGAAGCAGCAGTGGTCAGACTGGCCATTGTAACGTTACCACAGCAAGTCAGTATGGTGGTCAGACTCCCTGATCCCTGGTTTCCTGAGTTGCACGACACTGCGGACAGTGCATGAGCCATGGCGCATTAAAAAGATCTGGCTAACCTTGTTAGAGAAGTCCTCCCTTGCCCGCCTCTCACACCGACACTTCTGCCGCCCGCGCGTTAAGATGATAATGAATTTAAAGAACACTTATGACTAATATGGAGGGCTTTTACCCTTTTAAAGGCGACGGACAGAGAGGAGCCAACTGCCCGGCTCTGTTCCACTGAGGTCTGTGTGTGTGTGTGTGTGTGTGTGTGTGTGTGTGTGTGTGTGTGTGCGTGAGGAGAAGGGTGGAGGGGTTAGTGGGATGCGCTGCGCTCCTTGCCCCCACCCCCCTCTCCTTTACTTTGCACAAATGCGGCTCTGACCGAAAGAGATAATGGGTTGTTCAATCTATGAAATTCAATTTCCATCGAACGCACCCCCGGTAAGTGAGTTGTAGAGGGGTCTTAACAAATTGGATTTGGTCAATGGATGGTGAAGGATGGTGGGAAGGTTTTTGTGTGTGAGTGTATTTGCGCCCTGTAAATTCATATTGGGGGTGATAGGAGCGATGGCAGTGATTATGGTCATCATTAGCGTGTCCCTTCGCATTATTTAAAGCTGTTTATCTTTACACTGCCGCTAACAATACGCCACAGCTCTGCTGTTATTGTGCAATCACTCAGTCCTCACCCGGTTCGAAAGCAGAGCACATGCAACACACACTAACTGAGTAGCTTGGAGCTTAGGTTTGTACATAAGCCTCAAAATGGCGCATGTGGATACATAGTATCACTGCATAGGTGTACAACTCTTCAGCTGTACGATATGGCAGACCATAATAGGATATCCTACCCCTGCTGTGAGACAGATCTTTGGACCTTGTCATCTTTAAGAACACTCCTATATCTTTTAACTAGATTAACGTTAAGGGCCATCAGCTTTGCAGGCGATTATTGCTTCCAGGGCCCACCCGAGGTGCCTGTGCAGCTCACGCAGGGGGACTGAAGGAGCACTCGCTTTATGGAAACGTTACGGCGTGGTCAGTATGCAGAGCGGAACGTCTCACCCTCCACGTTGGGTGATGAATGTACCTTTTATCGCACGGATTGCACATCTGGAACAGAGGAGTGCAGACATGTCAGCACAGCGGACACTCATAAGTCAGACGAGGGTTTGAGGAGAGTGCCGCTTCATCACCGATCGCCAGAGATAACCAGGAGATAAAAATACACTCTGAAATGTGTGCGCCAGTGAAGGTATTTCTAGTCAGATTACAGTATTTTTGCCTAGATTTGCTTAATTCTTGATCAACATCGAAGCCAGATAGACATCAGTGCAAGATCTGTGCAGTCAATGGGTTTCCTTAAAGTCAGTTTCACTGTTAAACCTTGTCTTGGGACCTACAAGCAGCTAAATGTTTACCTGAGGGAATTAAGGGAAGGCATCTCAGGTCTCAAGTATCCCAGACCACACCACTGAGAGACTCGGGCTTGGGTGGAAAAGTACTGACCATTTTGGATTAGGTGAACAGGTATATCTGCTGACAGAGGGCATCCCTGGGACTTAGTGCACAGTGGCTGAAAAGGATAGAAAATCCCTTTGAATAAATGTGAAATCAATTTCCAGCGCCCAATCGAATGCGGTTTTTGACTTTAATGTAAAAGCAAAATACTGGGACTGTCTTGTTGAGTCATGTTGGATTTGCATGGTGTGAAACAGCAAAAAAATATTTTTTAGGAATTATTTTAAAATGCAGTAATTTTACCTGCAGATTATTTGAGTCTAAGTAGATTACTAGTCTGGCATGGGAGGAGTGAGCATGGCGTCCCTGCCCCTGAAGATCCGACTCAACAGCCATGAGCGTCTAGGGACAGCGGGCAGCGAGGAAGTTGATGCAGACAACTGCAACCAACTTGTTTGGGCAGATCTGGTCCTGTGAGGCAATCTCAAACTTAGCACGCTTGAGAAAAGTTCTTTTTGGCGCTGAGTGCTGTTTTAGTTCACCACTCCGGCTGTGTGGAAGGTCTGACTCAAAGCCAGAGAGGTGGGGAACCGCCTGAACCAAGACCAAAGACCAAGTGTAGAAGGCACAGATTCAACACTCTCCACTTCTCATTGTCACCTGCACCTGGTAAGATTTGCAACGGTAGGTGTCCTTTGGGCTAAAGCAAGAACATACTTGAGTGTGTATCTCTGAGTGAGTCTCATGACTAAGGCATACAGGCACTTGGTAGTAGAGGACATCTTTTAGCAGGTTAAATCCTGCTCAACTTTCCTTATCAAAATAAGACTAATCAAAATAAGACTACTTTTGTATTTAGTACATGTGTACATGTGTTGAAAAGAGAGTTTAAGCAGAGAAACTCAGCTTAGCGGTTCCTGTTGAAAATGAGTTAGACAAGGTGGTGGCGGCTTGGTGGAGTTTAGTCGGAATCATAGACTAGTGACTTTTATTATTAGAATGGTTATTTTGTGTAGTTTTACATGATATATGATAGAAAGCACAGCCTTAATAAAAAGCCTATTAAGTTTTTGTAAAGCAAGTTTTGAAATTACGATCTTATTTCAGGATGTTGTCATGGTGGGAGGTGTTTGTTGCCAAGGTGGCCGCCTTAACTTTAAAGCGTTGTGGGACACTCAGAAGTTGTTATGCAAAACAACAAATAGGAAAAAAGAAACAATTTAGAGTCAGCCAATTAGAAACAACTGCCATGCTATCCACCGTTTTATGGGTGTTCTCCATCTTTGACGTTTTTGTCACTGTGTGTAATGGCCACTAATGTGATAGTTAATATCTGCAGTATATCTATTTGGCAGTCAAGAGTGGCTGAATATTGGAAACCAGTGAAGACGTAGGCCTTTGACTTTTCATTTCAGTCTTGGAAGGAGAGAGCCTATGTGCAACTTTCGCTATTTTTTTTGCATACACATTGCTAGAAAGAGTTCCAGAGTGAAATGCAAGAGATTTCCTGGAAGGAGTCTGGCCTCTTTTGTTTTTTTTTTCTCGTTTCCAAGCAACAATTAATTTTTCAGAGCATCTACAGTTCTGCCTTAAGGTCCCTAGATCTGCGCGGTCTGCAGTATTCATTAGAGCCGTCTCTCGAAATAACAGAGACAAAGACAAAAAAAAAGCCCAAAAATCTAGACAATCCACCCTCATCCTCACATTCATGTGCTTGGTCTTGGTTTGTACCGACAGACCCCGATGTATCTCATGGCGTTTGCGCACCACGGGGCAGACTGCGGTCCCAGCCACTTACCCGCCAGTCCCAGCTTATGGGAAGCACAGTACTCTGGCCAGATAATGAAGGCTCCAACCCCACTGTCTCTGGGCTGGGGGAGAGAAACCAGGGTCTCTTCTCAGTGAGTAGTCGGCACGGGTTTGGTTTGGGGGCGGGGGGGAGTGGTTCTCAATATGCATCCGTCTTTTGGCTTTGATCTTTCTTGTAACACAGTTCCAAAGTCATGTATGTCTCTCTGACTCATTCTCTGAAACATTTGCAGCTACTGCATCCAATTGTGGAAGAAGTCAGACTTTTTACTGATTTAGGTTTAGAGTACAGTAAGTGTGTGTGTGTATGTGTGTGTGTGTGTGTGTGTGTGTGTGTGTGTGTGTGTGTGCGATTGCATAGAGATGAAATGACAGTTTGTACATAAGAAGCAAATGGATTATGTGCTGGTTGGATGTCCATGTTCTTTGTTAGATGGTGCTGAGCTCCATACAATAATCAATAGGAGCAGTCCCACTTCCACTTGTGTGGGCTGGCCCACTGCTGACGTCTTAATGCACACTCCCTCTGAGGATCCAGATGTGAACGCTAAGTCCGACCACATACAAACGCACAAATTCATCCACATCCAAAACATGCAAGTTTGACCAAATCCAGGCATGCAAGTCCGACCACCCTCTTCCAGAGCCCAGTGAAAAATCCTGGAGAACATGGCAACATGGCTTTTTGTGTGTGTGTTTGTGTGTGTATGTGTGTGTGTGTGTGTGTGTGTGTGTGTGTATGTGTGTGTATGAGTGAATATCTGTATGTGTGTTCTTGGGAACGGGGGGTGTTTGCCCTTGTTTTTGTTTTTTTTCGCACTCTCTATCTCTCTCACTCTCTCCCCGGCTTTTTCAGGCTTATCGACCTCACATCAGCTTTTATAAGGCAGGAACAACAGGAAAGCCCAGGAGAACAGGCTCGGCTCTTATTTATTTATGTATCTATTTCTATATTTATTTATTTATATAAGACTCTCTTTGCCTGCCTAGGCCTCTGTTGTGGGCTGCCTCTCTGTGCAAATGTGAGCTGCATAACAACACATGCTTTTGTTTAGGAACCAGAAGGAACGAAAAAAAAAGTAGGCGAAAAAATACACATTTATTTATTTAGTTTTTCAACTTCCTTTATTTTCTATCGTTCTTTTTTTTTTGTCTTGGTCTTGATTTTGCCCAGTGGGTAATTTCAGAAAAGTCAAATCAAAATTCCTAAATAGAAAGAAAAACATCTCTGCCTCACAACCGTCTCTGCTGCATGGTTCTAAACCACTTTTTAACGGAAACTTAAATCCCATGAATTACATATCCAAGTAATTAGTGAGGTTAGTGTATCTTGGTGTGCCAAAGACTACTAATTAACACTGCAGTTCTTAATATTTCTATTGATTCACTTATATTGCAATGATATTCTGTGGTCCTCTTTTGGTGTCTGAGGATAGCAAGCTGGCCAGTGCCTCTTAAATGACATGCAGGCATCTCAGCAGATCTTGAAACATTGCCCCTCCCTGAACCTTAAACCCCCGATGCCACTCCATCCCTCCCCCCTTGGCTGCTGGGTGGGCACGAGGTCATCAGTGGCGCCGCGGTGGCTGTGGCCGCCTGGATGTCAGAGTGTCCGGTCTGCCAGCGCTCGCTGTGACCTCCATATCCGGTGCCAAAGAGTCTCTGTTGGCCTGCCTGTGTTGCACGAGCACGGTGGGCGATAGGGATGTGGGGTGCAAGGGTGTTGGGGTGGGGGGTGTTGTCACCATGGGCGAAATCAGACTCTGGGCCTCGGCCCTTGCGTGCGGTCAGTGGTATCGGTGACACTGGCACCCAACACCTCGTGACTCCCACCGCACACACAGTCTCTCTCTCTCACACACACACACCTGCCTCAGCGCCACACACAGTGGTCCTGTTAACCCTCTGCCATATTAAAAGGGTGTGTATGCAGTAAGGATGGTGTTGCGCAGTGGCCTCGTTGGGTGGGGGTTTGGGCTTATGGTTGTGTTTTCTTCACCTTACATCCTCCTTGCAAACACTTTTGGCCTTGACACTGCGCAAAGTTTGCACACACACGAATACACACATGCATACACACACGCATACACACACACACATACACACGCTATGACGCTAGGTGGGAGAGTTGTGTTTGCAGGTGTGGGGGGCCTCTTGTGGGGTTCACACGCATCCGCGAAGGCACAGCACTGAAACTGTACCTCACACACACACGCACACACACACACACACATACACACATACACACCCCTATGTCTAGAGTGGAAGCGGGCAGACCAGAAGCAGCTGTGAGTGCTTTTCACAGTATACAGTGTTTGTGGTGAATGTAGCGGCTGCCGACAGCTGTTAATGCAGGGGGCCATATCGTTTTTGGCACTCGAAAAACTTTGTTTTTCTTTTTTTTTTTTTTTTAACTCAGTCTCAGTCTCTTTTCTGCGGTCAATTCTCTGAGTATTTTAAGCCGTGGGAACTAAACTGCAAAATAAATAAATAAATTGAAAAAATCTAATTAAATAAACCCTGGGATGGTTGTGATTTCCTCTAATTCACACCCCTGGACAATATTTTTTTATACACTAAACACCTTGTTAAACAAAAAAAGTCAAATTGTGCCACTGTGCCGTACGGCTCTGACGTTCAATAAGGAGAAGACTGCAGCAGAGGCTGCAGTGGGCGAGTGTTTGCGAAGGGCAGGATGCCCTCGCTCCTTCTGGGTGTCGACAGACAGACAGGCTGGCAGTGGCACTGGTGCAGTCACGCCTGCCTCTACCCACTCCTGGCACCCTTACTGGGTGCCTGCCGCAGTCGCCAAGGTCTTCTCTCAAATGCTGTGAATTGCTTAACATGAACATTGGCATATTTGTTCAGATCTTAGTATAGGATGTTTATTATGATGTGTCTATATATATATTTAACATATAATATTTACGTTTATATATGTAAACTACTAATTTTTATAAAACTTTAGTCTTTCCCAAAAATGTTTTTTAATGGTAGCTTTAACACCTTTGCTTGGAGTCTTGGGAAACTGAGGCTGCCTAAACTCTCAGTAGCACTCCGACCAGTTCTCCACTTGCAGGGTGTTCCAGTCTGTCATGACCCCCGGTCAGTGTGGGGGTGGGGGTAGGGTGGTGTTGTTGAGGCACTGGGTTGCTGGGGTGGGTCATTTCTGGGTCACTGGGCGTAGCCCTGTGGTCAATGGGGATGAGAGGCGGGTTATTGACCAGCGAAGGAGGGTTGGCTGCGGGGTGGGGGCGGGGGATGAGATTATGGCGATTGGCTCCTGTGCGTGTTGCGATAAGAGGGCCGCGCTGACTCAGGCGGCTGGGTCTTACGACGGATGCCCTGACGCAGATTATGACCTTGGCCGGCCCCGTCGGGGTGGCGCTCATTAGCGGCCGTCACCGGTAGACCTGGGGGAAAAAGTGTGCTAATTACCGCGCTAACAATGTCCTTGCTCATCGGGGCTTACCTCGGATGCTGGGGCTTGGGGATAATAATAAGCACTGAGTCCAGGATGGTATTATTATGGCAGATTGGTGAGCTAGACAGGGGCTTGGATGGGGGTGACAGAGGGCAAAATGGCCGCCGCTGGAGCCATGTGTCTAAATAGCAGCTGTGTTGAGGATGGTTGAGGTCTAGGTTCTCTGAGTCTGAAGGTCGTGTTTGATGGAGTCAGCCATTGGCAGAAACCCTTCGTATGGCCAGGAGTTATCCCAAAGTGCTCTGGCATTTGGTGGAATAGTTGTCACTTGTCATTTAATGTCATTTTCTGCACCAGCCTTCTCCTTGAGTGTAATTAAGTCAAATTGATGAAAGGTAGCTTAAGGAAGCTTGCGTGCATCCATTCACAGCAGACAGCATTTACTCCATATATTTGTTGTCTGTCTCATCGTGTGTTGTTGTCCAGTCGGGATAATAGAGGCTGATGGAGAGGCTGAATTTGTTTTTCTGTAATGAAATATTCTCATCGGTGTCATTATTTTAATTGCCTTTGGTGCATGCGCGCGCCAAATGAAAATTGTCTCTGTCAGGGATATTTAGTGGATCAAATCGCTCTGTTTTTTAGCAACAGACAAAATTATGATTCTTCAGATGTGGTAGTGAAAGTTGGTTTATTGTTTTGGTCGATAAGAGAAGTGTTTGTAGAATTTTTTTTTTATCTATCTATTCCCAACTTATTTGATCTATCTATTCTCAATTTATAGTTGAAACCGTACTAGGATTGTACTTGGATTATTATTTCATATGGTTATTACCAATGAAAACATAATGGCAAGCATTATGATAATGCTTGTGTATGCAGTGATTCCGAGGTGCAGGCTACACGCTGGCACTGTGCAGTGAGATTGGCTAGCGTTGCTAACCAGCAAAATGTGTGTGGCATGGAAGCCAAGCTCAGTTGTCTGCCAGTACTGTGGCTCCTCTCAGATTGACAAATGATGGAGAACCACTTCTAGGCTGACAAAATGGGTCCTCTGTGAGTGTGTGTGTGTGTGTGTGCATCCAGTATGGTTGTGAAGAGAAAGAGAGAAAAAAAAACACCCAGTCTCGCAGGCTGACAGGCCTTCATTTGAAAGCGGCAGCCTGTAATCTGCGCAAGGCAAACACTAGCATTTCGCAGACCGCGAATTGGCGAAGGAGCGATCGGCCGCCGCGCCAGAACGACCGCTATCGGGAAATGGGCCGGCCGTACGGATAGTCGTTGAAATTCCCGGTGGCAGTTCCGCAGTTCCGGGTGTATATTACGCTGCCTTGGAGCCCACAAGATTTCCATGGTGCTTCACACACATACACACACACACACACACACACACACACACACACACACACACACACAGAGACACACATCAGATATTCCCAACGTGCTAATCACTTATTTCACATCATTATTCTCTTTAAGGAGATCAGAGCCCTAATCAGATTTTGATGAAATGCCCTCATGACACACTTCCCCAGTTCAGCCTCAATACATGTGGTTGGAACTAATGAGCCAGCTGATGAAGAGGGTGGCTGTGTGCGTGTGTGTGTGTGTGTGTGTGTGTGTGTGTGAGAGAGAGAGAGAGAGAGAGAGAGAGAGAGAGAGAGAGAGAGAAAGAGAGTCTGAGAGGACGGGAGGGAGAGACAGTGAGAGAGGGAGAGAGTGGGGGTAAGAGAGAGAGAGAGAGAGAAAGAGTGAGAGAGGGAGAGGGAGGGCACAAAGCGGGCACATCCTGTTCTAATCTGGCTCTGGGTGAAGGGCTGTTCATGGCGTGTGCTGAAGGGCAGGGGGTGAGGGTGAGCATGAGGGCCTTGTTGCTGGCGTGGCCGATCTCTTATGATCCAGGATCAGGCTGGTCGGGCAGGGTGCCAACACAGCATTGTAGGCCCAGTGAGAGGACTCGGAACGCTCAGCTGCGCTCTCTGGAGAACACCTTCATCTTCACATTCACTTCTCAATGCTAGGTAGACCAACGCTTCTAAATATTTAAAGAGGAAAGGAGGTTTATTGAACACAAATAACCTCTATATGTTTTGTGGTTCTTTTATAACACCCTGTTGCTAATTGTATGCAGGGTAGAGCTCCTGAAGTTAGTAAAGCACTAAAATCAAAGTGCCTTTAAGCAAAACAAACAAACAGACAAACAAAACTTTGCTTTGCTCATAATAATTAGCTCTGTCTAGCTGAGTCATCCTAGACAGCGTCACCCAGCAATGCAGATAAGAGTTTGGCATGACTTCAGCAAACGTACTCAAGAACAATTAGTTGTCATTAAAGATAGGCTGGCATAACTGCGGATCATACTTATCCCAGCTTGTCTTCTGCATGTACCCACTCCCCAGCTGATTTCAGGAGAGGTGGTTAAAAACGATAATCACTTTGTTTTAAGCTCATAAACTTCTTATGGGTCCTGAATGTGTTGATTAAAGCATCTTAAGATGGAAGATGAGATGGGATGAGACTGAATATTGCTTGATGCAGGAGTCTGTCATTGCCTATTACATGCTTTAAATCCTAAAGACAATAGGTATGCTGGCAGTGAATCCTTAATGAGTGTTAAATACACTCGCCGCTTGTGACAGAAAGATGCGTATCGTTTGTGATTCTCAGTAGTGTGCCACCGGTAAATTTGGTTTGCATTCCCATGAATCTATCATTTATGTAAGTGTTTGCTTTGTGTGTTTGTGTGCTTGTGTGTGTGTGTGTGTGTTGGTGTGTGTGCACTTCATGTAATTTGTGCGTGCTTGCAGTGTCGTTTGATGTATTTGTCTGTGGTAATGTAGCAACAAACTAGTGTAAGGAGGGATAAGACTATTCGTTTTGAAGGTCTTTAATGTTTAATGCCTTGTTAACAGTAGTAGAGGAGAACATATGGTAAGAAATGCTGTTGTAATCAGCTTGAAACTCAATATAAATTGAGGTATTTTGTCTGGACTTGCATCAGATGAGCTATTAGTACAAGCTGTTAGTGTTAGCATTAGCATTTGATATCAACAAAGTTGCGTACACATTATAGACTCTACAGAAGTCACATTCTTGAGAAGAGTTCTCACTGTGTATTTCTTAAACTTGTACGTGTAAATGTGAAAATACACTTTAAATCATTTTCCCCCTCTCTCTCTCATTCTGCCTTTCCCTTCTCCCTGCATTCTTCTACTCCTCTCCTCACCTCTCTCCGCTCCCTCCTTCACCTACTTCTCCTGCGGCTGTTCCAGTCGTGACAGTGACCTCTCAACGATCATCACCAACCTGCACAACACCCGACAGCACGGCATGCCCGAGGGCCAGTCCTGCTCCGACATCAACAACCTTGGCCCCGGACAGGCAGGTAAGACACGCCTGGAGTCGTCAGGCGCTGCGCAGTGCAGCGGACGGAAGGTGGGGGGGTTGGTGTCCAGGGGCTAGAGGAAGGGGGACAGCCTGCCAGCTGCTCCTGCTGTTTTTTCTTCTTCTTTTTCTTCTTTTCCATCGTTTTCTTTCTCTTCAGCTGAGCCTGTCGTTTGTTGTTTCGGCTAATTCCCAGTCCTGTGCTGATCTCTCGTTTTTTTTTCTGCCTTGTACGTCAAGGAACTAGAAAACACAGAGGAAGCCATACATTAAGCTCTTGGCATTTTTGGGCATCCATTAAATAATTTACCCCCATTATTTGTTTTAATGCTCCTCTCTTTTTAGTGTAATTTGCTTGATTGAGAAACTTAAGCTCATTACTCATCCCTTTGTGTACTACTTAATGTCCTTTTTTTCCATCACAAGAGGATTTCTTTATCAGGCGCCAGGTCTGGTCCTAAACCCTCACATTAAATCACCGCTCTGGTCAAATAGCCTTATTTCCCCATTAATCCCATTTCAGTCAAACAAAGGGACTAGAGGAGCCATTAATCTAATGGCTGTTCACTCATGTTGAGTTTCACCAGTTGAGATTCGTCCTGATTAAAGGCTGGGTTTGTTATTCTTTGTTGCCCTCTTTCTTGTTTCTCACTTGTCTATTAGTAAGTCTGCTCTTCACGCCCGTTTACTGAGTCACTTTAGAAAAGCATCGCAATTAGTGGATTCTTAAACGTGCACTTGGCTGTTGTTATGGTTTTCGTGTATGACACATTGACGTTAGGGGCTATAGTTTTGGGGCCAGTGCTTTCGCAGGTGTTTTGCCTCAAGGGTGGTATGTAAAACACTTCATCCAAAATGCTGGGCCATCTATGTCAGTCTTTGCCTTCTTTGTTATTCTGGTAAGGTTTGTTTGTTTGTTATTCTGTTATTGTGAAGAGATTTCTTTAAGATCTGTGTTTTGGAGGTAGATGCACTCTACATGTGCACTATGCTTGTGAATTTAACATCTATTGCATCAAATGTGGTGTGATTAGAGGGTTCTTAAAGGTCAATGGAGTTTGACAATTAAGCTGTTTAGAATACCCTGTCAAAGTATAAAATGAATGTATTGTAATTTATGAAGTAATGTCTGTCTAGTGCGCTATTTTTGAGAGTAAGTTCATATTCTCCAACAAAAAAAAATGTTCTGCTCCAACAAGAAGTAGAAGAAGTTTTCCTCTAGTTCTAGATAAAAGCTATACGGCTTACAAAGGTAGACATGTTTTAATCAGACAGAGGTAAAAATGGTTATGCGTAAGCCTTGGTGAATATTTATTTCCTGGACCATATGGGTTGGATAAGGGTAAATCCTGATCACATAAAGTGGCATCAGTAGAGCTTTGGCACTTACCAACACCCTTCTCTGCCACCTCCTGCAGCTCCACTCCATGTCCGCCCCCCTAATTGTTCATAAGATGATTCACATTAGGGAACAAATCACCTTGATATGTCCGCACGTTTCGACTGGACAAGGGATTCCGAGAGCTTGAGAGGGGGTGGAAAGACAAAAAAAAGACTAGTTTAATCTCCAATAATCTTAATTGGGAAATCTCAATTAATTCTAATCTTAATTGAGCAAGACACAAAGGGATGAAGGATGGGTACCTCCCTCTGTGGACCGGGCCATGCAAAATCTGCCCGTTTGAGCATTAACTCAGAGATTTGGGAGTCCGTTTAAGCGGCTCGCCCTGTGTCTGTAAACAAGTCCAAGCCGATCACCTAGTGTGTCTAATTCTGTCTGCCAGTGAAATTAGAGAGCCTGTGTCCCAAGGGAAGGTTAGGGGTCGCTAGGGGACATGACAGACAGTGAGGCTTGTCCATCGGTATGCCACGCACACAACAAGGTGTGTTTTCCCTTCTGTAGACAAGAGGACTCGTCAGGCTCAACCCAACAACCCTCATTAGAAAACATGGCTGCATTTGAACATGCTTAAATGACTTGTTTCACTAATAGTGCCCACGATTGCAGATGCAGTTAACCGACAAATTGCCCTATTTCTATGCAAGACTGTTACTGTTATGAGATAGAGATTTGAGATTTGTTTAGGTTGACTTAAATCACTTATAATAACAATCAAGTGCTGGGTGATTACAAAGTTGCATTTCTTTGAGATGTTAGAAAAGGGGAAAAGAAGTACTATGCAGTATGCAGTAGTAAGCAGTATGCAGGCGGTTGACAAGAGTGTGCAAGAATAAAGAGAGAGAGAGAGAGAGAGAGAGAGAGAGAGAGGCAGTGGAAAAAGCGAATTACAAAAGGCGAGTTGGAATGAGGTTGCGTTGCAGCAGCGGCATGGTGGCGGCAGTATCTGGGGAAGAAGGCAGAGCAGACAGCTGAGAGAAAGAGAGAGAGAGAGAGAGAGAGAGAGAGAGAGAGAAGTGAGGTGAGGAGAGGAGAGGCAAGGCGGCCGCGACAGACAGCCAGGCAGGGGGAGAGAGGAGGAGGAGGAGGAAGTTGGGCTGCTCGGCTGGAGAGCACCGTTAATTAAATCTGAGGGACAGACAGGAGGGCTGACCCAGGCGTCAACAGCCTGGGACGGAGGCCGCCCCTACTCCCCATGGCCGGCCACACTAGCCCCAAGGCAGCCGGGTGGGGCTGGGGGGTAGCAGGGAAGGGAGGGGAGAGAGAGATAGAGGGACAGAGGGAGGAAGAGTGGGAGGGGTGTTAAGGGCGCCGGGTAGATCGTCTGGCTCCCTGTGCAGACTCCAAAATGTGGCTTTGTGGTCAGACCAGAGACTCTTAATAGGCGTAGGCGAAGGTGTTTCTCATTCTGTATGTGTGTGTGTGTGTGTGTGTGTTTCTGTTTTTCCCCTCTCCACCCTGTTCTTTTTGGGCTCTCACAGTTTTCTTATGCCATTTCTTATGTTCTTTGTGTGATTGTCAAGGGATCTGTGTGTCTGTGTGTGTGCGTATGTAGGTGTGTGTGTGTGTATGTGTGTGTGTGTAAATAGGTGAGGGTGCATTCAACTTTTATTTCACTGGGGTCCTCTACCTTTCTAACAGTCAACAAACAGTTCTGTGTTTGATGTTAGTGACCCTTCTGCTGGGTTTCTCTCTCTGCTTTCTGTGTGTGTGTGAGTGTGTTTGAAAGAGATATAGGGATGAGGGTTTTTGCAAGAATTCATTATGTATGGAGTTTTTTTTTACACTTTCTTCTTAGTCAGCCGCTTGCTCTTCTCATTGACTACTTCCCCATCTCCTCAATTTTTTCCTTCTTTTTCTTCTGTGTAAAGAAAGAATTGCCCTTTATCCTCAATTTTTGCTCTCTCTCTCTCTTTCTCTCTCTCTTTCACTGTCTGTCTTTCCTCTTCCTTTCCCCCTGCTTTGCTTGTCTCCTGAGGCTCACTGTGGGAGAGCGGCAGAGTTGATGGGTGGGTGGATGTGTGTGTGTGTGTGTGTGTGTGCTACATCCCCTGGGCTAACGGAAGCGCCTCAACCACCCCCCCCCCCCATTCCACACACACACCATCCACACAGACAGACACACACACACACACTTGCCCCCATGTGTCTGCCCCCCCACCCACCCTACCCCACATACACATCCACACACCTCGTCCACCACCTCCTCACCTTCCACCCTCCCACCTCCAACCCATCCCCCCACTCCACCCCCAACCCCCCCCCTCCCCCTCCACACACACACTCTTCTCCACCATCCCCCCGTAGCCAATCAATGGGAGCCTTTCAGCCCTGGCAGAGGCCCGCAAACATGGGATCAATAAGTTATTAGCACCATTCTGTCAGCTGTAATGTGCAGATTGATCGGGGGCCGCGGCTCCCACCCTCCCGCCGCCCACCACTTCCCCCCCGTCCTGATAAAGATGACAGATTAAGGGAATAAGAAAAGCGAATTAAAGAGTCTGGCTGTCTGAGCTGTCACTGGTCCGGCCGAGGAAGGAGGGAAGAGGAAGAAGAAGGAAGAAAAAAGGAATAAAGAAAAAAAGGTGTAGAAGGAATCTTTGGCACCTATCTCTTTCCATCTCTCTGTCTCTCTCTCTCTTCTCCTCTCTTCCTGACGTCGCTCTGTCGCGTCAATCCTTCTGTTTGCTCTCCCTCTCCTCTGTCCTTGTTTGCTCTCATATTTACTCTCTCTCCCTCTTTTTTTCTCTCTCACACACACTCACACACACACACACACACACACACACACACTCCCTGCATTAGGTAATTGTTCACCTCGCCCAATGCCCCAGCTCCCGTTGCTGTTTTACCTGTCAGACGAGAGAGGTGAAGTTAAACATGTTTGAGCCCGGGCCAGAGGCCAACCTAGACCAGCCAGGGGGACTCCCCTCCACCCCTCCACCCCAATCACC
Organism: Limnothrissa miodon; assembly: GCA_017657215.1. Classification (NCBI taxonomy): domain Eukaryota; kingdom Metazoa; phylum Chordata; class Actinopteri; order Clupeiformes; family Clupeidae; genus Limnothrissa; species Limnothrissa miodon. The sequence continues at coordinate 562,987 of JAGFZM010000069.1, forward strand.
TCCTCCCCACTCACCTCCACCCCTCCATTTGTGTGGCCTCCCATAAGTGGAAAAGACGGTCGGCTTTGCGGGGCCACGGGGAGGGCTCGGTAGAAGAGCCGGCCTAACCTATTTACTTAGTGGTATTAGCCACGACGTGCAGCAGGGAGGGAGGTGCTGATGAAGGCGGAGCCACCAGGCTGGTATGTGTGTGTGTGTGTGTGTGTGTGTGTTTGTGGGGGGGGGGGGGGGGGGCTAGGGGGGTTTTGGGGGGGGGATGAGGCGGTCAGGCCGGCAGGCTCTGTTTGGTGTTAAACGGGCGCATCAGCGCTTTAAGAGGCAACATTTAATTGGCATTAAAAGCTTTCCGCCGTTAAATCTCTGACCCGCAGGCACCTTGCTCACAAACTCCAACCCTGTTCTACTTCAGACTGCCCGAGAGGAGTTTTGTGGTTTATATATTTATTTATTTGTTTGTGTGTTTACTTATTTCAAAGTGTGCCTAAGTCAGGATTGGATAGGAGAAAATATGCATGTTTTGGTCTGAAAGGTGCATCATTGCCTTGGCACTTGACATGTTGAAATATCTTTAAAAAAGCATGTAGTAAGGGTAGCAGAAATGATAGCCCTTTTCTTTTCTTCCATTACAAATGTACAAACTGCTTAAATCAAGCTGCTCTACATGGATACTAGCCATAACGGCTTTTGTTTGTCCAAAGCTGCTCGCGATAATAAGTACCCAGTTTATGCCCGTGTGCTAGTCACTGCACTGAGCTACACCGCTAGTGTCAGCAAGCTCGCGGCTAATCTGATTATAATCATACCATTGACAGGAAACTAATTCTCCATAGTGCTAGATCTCTACGTCATAATAATTCCAAATGCTAATTCAAACACAAGCAGTGTAGCCTAGCATTCTTAGTCTACCATTTCAAGGAAATAAATGCACAAACAGGTCTTAAATCGACGCTAAATGGTGTGCCCTGAGAAATAATGTGGATGGTGGATGTAGATCGCTCAGGCTGAAAATATCCTTTCAGTCTGCCAGTTTATATTATATACAGATATATAAGCAAGTTATTTTCAGTGAACTATTTAATAAATTGAACTTCACTATTTAACTTCACTACTGGTTGTGAAAAAGAGGGGAAAGCTGCCTGCTGGACCATTAACCCCACCCCCCTTTCCTCCTCCACACCTATAACTTCCCGTCAAGGCTGTGGAGATGAAAATTTAGTGCTATCCCATAAGAAAGACGTTTATGATGTCAGAAATCCCCAGCCCTCCCTATGTACATACATCACATTGATTCATGCTCAGTTTAGGTCTGTCAGCCACATGCCCACTGCCACTGCTTACGTTAGCGCACCAGTCAATAGATTTGGCTAGCGGTGGGTGCTCGAGGAAGTGGGGTGTCGGCGTGGACTGCCGAGTGAGTAAGTCATCCAGCCCAGGCTTTTTGAATTATGTGCATAGAATAATAGACTTTTGGACTTTCCCCTTTTGTTTGAGGCATTACTAGCACCCCCCACAGACACACACACACACACACCCCACCTTAGAGTCAAGCTAACGGAGCCTCTCATCCATATCACAGACCTTCATCTCCAGTCGTCTCCTCTTATCCCCTCTAATTTCCTGCTCCTTCGCCGTATTTAGCTGTGTGTGGACATTGGCTTTCAAATATATAAATATAAATGATGTTGGAAGTAAAAGAAGGGTAGCCACTTATTAGCAGAGTAGTTTTTGTACATGTACTGTATGCATGTGTGTATGATCCATATCTGATCGTGGTGTGTGTGTGTGTGTGTGTGTGTGTGTGTGTGTGTGTTTCTATGTATATGTGTGTGCACGTGCATGTGTGTGTGTATGTTTGCATGCATGTTTGTGCATATGTGTGTGTGTGTGTGTGTGTGTGTGCATGTGTGTGTGTGTATAAAATAGAGAGAGAGAGAGAGACTGAGTTTTAGCTGAAGACCCATGAGCAACCTTGAGCTGTTGTGGTTGATATCGACAAAAGCTTGCAGTGAGGCGTAGGCAGTGGTGATAGCACAGGCGCCCACAAGAAGATGGTGATAAGGATGTGACCTCCGTGCAAAGACTAACAGTGGAAGGGAAGAGTAGCCGAGGGAGGTGCGTGTGTCTGTGTGTTGTGGGGGGGGGGGGGGGGGGGGTCTACAAAGTAGTGGGTGCAGGGCTGGAGAGATACACCCGACTGCCCTGTGCTCAAGGCCCCTGTGGGCGAGGCAGACAGGGGGTAAGAATGAGTGTGTGTGTGAGTGGAGGGGTGCCTGGGGGGGGGGGGGGGGGGGGCCCACACACACACACACACAAAAAATAATATACACACACAGGCACACACCTTACAGTGCATACACGCACACACAGTACAGTGCACACACACACATGCACATAAGCACACACACACACACACACACACACACACACACAGAAAAACTCATAGAACAGTAGTCACACACACACACACATACACACACATGCATGCATGCATGTCACACACACACACACACACACACACACACACACACAAATAAACAGCCGCCCAGTCCCTCAGAAGTGGAAGGGAGTGTCACTGCTTCTACACAGACGCCTCCAGTGCTGGAGATGGTAGATGCAGCCCAGGGGGTTGCATCTCTGTGGATTTTCTATGAACCCTGAGCAGACCTGAATCTTCATTTGAGGTTCTGAGTTGAGTTGAGGGCTGAGTAAAGGGGAATCTTAGGGAAGAAGAGGACACACACACACACACACACACATGCACACACATGCACATGCATGCACATGCACGCACATGCACACATCACACTCCTCTTTCCCTCGGGGAGGGAACATAAGGTGATCCAGGTCCATTAGGGAGGCCCCTCTCTCTTTCTCTCTCTCTTTCTCTCCTCCTCTTTCACCCCCCCGCCCCCCTTTTTTTTTTCCAGGGACCCGATCAGGACTACATTTTACCTAACCATCAAGCTCCCACCCCAGTGCACCCACACCCATAGAGCCTCTCCTCTACACCCCTCCATGCCCCTCCACCCCCAACGACACCCCCACCCTCACCCCAGCCCTGATCCAACACCCCCTCCTCCCCCCAGAGAGCACATCAAACGGGGATCATTAGTGAACCATACTCTGGTGCCACTCTCCTCAAAGGAGCCCTGAGTCCCTGCTCCTCCACTCCAGAAAACCCTTTCAAGCACAGGCTTGCTCTCCCTCTCCCTCTCCCTCTCTCTCTCTCCCCCCTACCCTCTCCCTCTCTCCCTCTCTCGTTCTCGCTCTCTCTCTCTCTCTCTCCCTCCTCTGTCTCCACTTCTTTCTTATCAGAGCAGAGAGATGAACAGAGCACTTGTGGTGGAGAGGAGCTCTGGGATACAGGGGGTAGAGGAGGTCTGTGAAGGGGCAAGGGTGTGTGTGTGTGTGTGTGTGTTGGGGAAGGGTGGGGTGGTAGTTGGCGGTTTGCACACAGCTAGTACAGTAGTTGTGCACTGTGACATTCCAGCCTCTTGTGCCTCTTTTTTTTGGTTTGTTTTTGGTTTTATTTCAAGTGACCACCACCAAACGAACCTAAGATTCTAAAGATGTATCCATGGGTGGACTTCATGGGCCTCGGATAGTGATGTGATTTGAGTTTTTGCATGCTGACAGTCACACAAAGCAGACACAAACCCCCTCCTTAACTACTGTCTTCAGGGAGACTCTAAGCAGAATTTAAGTTCAACAATAATGGTTTGAACCCAAATCAGCATTGATTGTTCAACTGCTTCTGGGGGAGGACACTCCTCCGCCTCTGTTGCCCGGGCCTGCCGCTTTGCACTATTCAATATCAGAAAGATCAGACCATACCTAACTCAACAAGCCTCCCAATTGCTGGTTCAAACTATGGTCCTCTCACACCTTGACTACTGCCCTTCTGGCAGGACTGTGCCGTCAAGCCACTTCAGATGATCCAAAATGCTGCGGCGCATCTCATCTTCAATCAGCCAAAGAGGGCGCATGTCACCCCTCTGCTAATTGAGCTTCACTGGTTGCCTCTGGCTGCTCGCATCAAATTCAAATCATTGATGCTGACTTACAAAGTGCTTAAAGGATCTGCCCCTTTTTATCTAAATGCTCTCATAAAGGCCCATGCTACCCCCCGACAACTCCGGTCCTCCAATGACTGTCGACTGGCAGTCCCGGCACCTCGCCCTAGGCAATCCAGACTCTTCTCATGTGTCGTCCCTCGCTGGTGGAATGACCTACCAAAAACAATCACAACAGGGCCATCTCTGGAGGCCTTCAAAAAGCTCTTAAAGACCCAGCTATTCAGAGAACAACTTCTATCTTCTATCCTAGCACTGATGCACTACTCCTGTCCTAACACTTAATTGAACTGATGCACAATTCCCTAGCACTATGCTCTTTAAAGTTTCTTCTACGTAGCTTGTTTGTTATCCTCTTTTTTTTAAGTCGCTTTGGATAAAAGCGTCTGCTAAATGCATAAATGTAAATGTAATGTAATGTAAACAAAGATCTATGAGTAGGTCTGAGGGGTGAGCTAGTACAGAGAGAAGTACTGTAGTAAAGAACAGGAGACAGAGAGAAAGAGAGAGACAAAGAGACAGAGAGAGAGAGAAAGAAGAGCAGTGACAAAAGGCCTCTTCCTTCCTGCTTGCATGCAGCCTCATGCAGCCAGCGTTATTAGCAGGATATTGATTTGAGATGGCTTTGGGGGAGGGTGCTGTAATTGTACACTAGACGCTCTTCTCTCTCTTTCTCTCTCTCTCTCTCTCTCTTTTCTCTACTTCGCTCATTCTCCCCGGCACTCAGTGTTAATGTGGGGCTACTCAACTCCCCGTGACCCGAAAGGGAGGAGAAATATGGCAGGACCTCCGGAGTGACTGGGGGGGGCGGGTGGTTGGGGGTGGGAGGGAGGGAGAGAAAGAGAGAGAGAGTAGTTTGAAAAAGTGAAGACAAAAAGAGACGAGTGGAAGAGCGATGACGAAAGAGAAAGAGACAAAGTCTAGAGCAGCTCAAAGGGCTTTCGCATGGAACGAGGAGGCGGACAATAGAGACTTGTGTGTGTGTGTGTGTGTGTGTGTGTGTGTGTG
>JAGFZM010000070.1:0-20297 GCA_017657215.1 Limnothrissa miodon
GAGATCAGGCCGGACGTGTCAGAGTTGAAACGGTGTCTCTAACTCGAAAGCCCTAGGAGGAGTAGCGGTCTAAAAATCCGGCGGAAGAAAAATAAGAATAAGAAACTTGCGAAGAGAGGGCAAGTCCACTAATTAGCATAATAACACAGGGCTAGGCAACACATCACAGGTACAGTTGGAATTTTAGCTGTCTCAATGAAACTCATACTGCAATTTCTGCAGAAAAAGTTGTAAAGAATAAGTTGGTTAATGTTTTAAATAAGGTTCACAACATTATTTGAATTATATCCATCCAAACCAAACAATTCGTATGTATAGGTCTTGTTTTTAACTATGTGCGTGTGCGTTTGAACAGCTGTAATAAGTATCTGGCTTCTATCTTGGGTTCTATTCATACAGTATGAAGCTTTAGATCATGGCTCTAAATGCTCAGGAGTTTCATCGCTGCTTGCCAGGATGTGCTTGCTTTGTCTGTGACTTTTCCCTGAAGGCTATCAGCAACGGCAAATGTTTCATTCATGTTTCTTTTTAACATGGACTTCATTTCTGTTGCCAGATGGGTTTGAAAATCCCAGTTCACTGTTTTCCCTGAAACCATATTAGGCACTCATCCAACTCTATATGAGCTCTATTTTGTGCAGGGGTGGAAAACATGCTGTTTGTGGTAAATAGAGAAACAACTGATTGCACATATTTCTTGGTCAATCTTGATGGTACAGAAAAAATGGGTTGCAACCCTGCAGCAAATCACAGTTCACCAACATCTGTCTAAAAATGCAAAAAAGTTATTCATCTGTCTGACCTGATACTATAGATGTCATTAAAAAGATCACAAGTTGCCTTCTGTCACTACTGTACTGTAGTCAGACTGAACCGGAGGGCCCATTATCATAAACATAATAGTAACTATATTTGTGTGGCATCATTTGGCCCAAATATAAGATGCTTTTGTCTTGTAAACTATGCGGAAAAAAGCTGCAGAAAAAAAGCAGGGGGGAAAGGGCCGTGGTGGTGTCTTATATTGAGCATCATTTTCTATTTTTGCCAGTATGGTAATCCAGGTATGTTAAATTTGGTTTGGTGTAGTCTGAACGTAGAGTACCATTTTCCTTACAGTAAGTTGGCTCTTCATTCACTCTTCTACCTTTGAAGTTTTTGGTGGAATTTGCCTGAGGCAGACTGATTCTCAATTGAGAATTCATATACTCCATCTTCTCATTTGGGAATGATGTTGGCATGGCTGAAGTAAACATACATTGCTACATTCCAATTTTAGTGACACCTGTGGAGAATACTGGAGGAAAAAAATGATTGTTGTTTACTGTTTACAAAAACATTTCAACAGCGGCTCTTTGTCTGCGATTGTTTAAAGAATAAAGTCTTTCCCACAGCAGGTAAAGGACTGTCATAGGCCTGACTGATTTTCAGCCAAGTGGAAATCTGTTTGAAACAAAACAAATGTTTGGTAAAAATTTAGCAGTAGAAAAGGTAGCAAAATGCAGTTCCATAATGCTGTTGGTACTATATCAGTCTACAAATGGTATTAGAAGCTTTAAAATCTGAACCCTCCTCTGAAGTTACTTGTTGTCAGGCTTATATAAATATGCTCTCTTATTTGTGATTCAAGATCAGAGATGGTGTCATGTTTTCCTCCCAGACATCTCCCGGTCAATATACTGTGCTTGATACACTATGAAAAGAATACTGAATATGATCGTTTCAAAGAATGCAGTGAGGTTCAGAGCACAGACCAAAACATAGCCAGGCTTACAATGGCCACACCATATACTGTACACTATAAAAGCCTCCAGTGTCAGTTACTTCTATATTTCATTTTGATGTAATTACCTACAAAGATGTGAGGAATCCTCCTGGCTTCAAGGCTGCAACACGGGGAGAAATTGATGTCCTTTGATGTCAGTATTCAATGGTGTTTAACATTAGCATAGTATCTACAGTATTTAGTCAAAATACAACTGGTAGTAAGTAAAAATGTACATATGCGTTCTCAAAAACTGGGGGCACACATTAGTAAGACAATTCATTGTCTGTATTACTGTATGTATTACAGTATTAGTTTGAAGATATTATTTTAAGCTAAAAGGGCCTGCCATGGTTTTACATACACTTTTTGTCTTCCCACTTTTGTTCTCTCTTTCCCTCACTCTTTCTCTCTCTATAAAGCCTGTGGGTGTCTTATTATTTTATAATCGAACATACATTTTATTTTCATTTTTGTCTTGACTGCCCGCATTGAAAAGTAAATCATTCCAAGACATGGTTGTGTCTGTAATATAAGGCTGATGTTTTATCAGGTCTATTTCCCCACAGTTTGTCAACAGTGCCAATATGACATTTGATGAGTGAGTGAATAGTTTTCTCAACTTCAGACAGTTTCTGGGGAGTCCAATCAACAAGGAGGCCGATCATTAAACATTCCAATGCTTCTCATGCTGGGCTTGAGAGAAGCCAACGAATCACAGTGATCAAGGGGCACATTTCAAGGGTCAATATAATAACCTACCTCCATTTGCCTGACACATACCAAACAGCTCAGATATAGAGAAAATCATTATGATTAAAGGAAAATTTCTGTCATGTTACCGATGCATATTACTGGAAAACATGCCAGAGGACCAATTGATTACATCCTTCCTGGGCTAAACTGTCTCTATTATATTTCAGCCAGGCTGCTCCTTAATATTACACTATTGACAGAGGAGTGAGAGGAGTATCATGGGGGATCCAGCGCCACGTGACCTGCCCTTGTTGCTTCCTAACAGAAATACCAGGTCAAGGGCTGGTGCTTTTCATCAGCTGTCTGCGGCTGCTTGGTGAAACATGATGCAACATGGCGTTTGTGTGTGTGTGTGTGTGTGTGTGAGCAGACCTGTGGGTTTCTGCCTGCGTATGAACACATGACAAAACATTAAAATAACACCACAGCACATAAGAGACAGGGAGAGAGAGAGGGAAAAGCTTGACTATGATGTGTGTGTAGCGTGCGTTGTGGTATGAGACAGAAAGAGAAAGACAGAAAGAGAGAGCAAATAGATGTTTTATTTCAACTCAGCCAAATATATCTTTACCATGCTTTGCCAAATGCGCGAGACCTATTTATGTCAGTGTGCATTAGTGCAGTCTAAGAAGAGCCAGTAAGAGCTGCATGAGTGGCTCAACAAAGCCTGCGATCTGTAGTCAGCGCGCAAACCAACTATTACAGGCGATGACGCTCAGCTCAAACCATCTCACTTCAATTCTGCAATGACACAACCCTGCATATTTCAGCATGTTTGAACAATATTGCAAGTGAGCGCCCTATGCATTTACACGCGGCCTTTGCTGGATGAATACATTGAGTACTAATAGCTAATACTGTTAGCAACACACACTCGTTTTAAAGGGTGAACAGCGTGGAGAGTTGAGTTGAGTTGAGATTGAATTAAAAAGAAAATGTAAACAGAAAGCTTTATTGCAGGCGCAACACTGATTGCTCAGTGCAAAGAACTGATGTCAACTCCCTCATGGAACAGAGAAACGGAACCTCACGATGTCTCGTGCTCCAGCGAAGGGCCGACCAAAGCAACAAAGGGAAAGTGTTTTGGCGGCGAAGGATCCCTGATTCAAGTCGGCGGTGCTGTCAGCGAGGAGGGGCAGACTCCTCCCACACCGCCTGCTCGGCAAGCCGTTACCCAAAGGAAATAACGATTGAAATGTAAATAGAACACAGCGGTGCAGGTCTTTGCGGTTGTTCGGAAATTGCCTGTGTGTGGATCATGGCAGGTCATTAACCATGTATTACAATTACGTGGCACAATGTTTCAGGGGGTGAGGCGATACCACTGTATGACTAATTTTATGTGTGGTCCCTGTGAAAGCCCCCCTCCCGCATATTCTGCTGATGTTTTTTTTTTTGTTGTTCCTCCCACATTGTGCTTTTCCCTCTCTCAGAACTACTTAAAAGTGTAAAGCGTTCTGTTTCATGAAGTCTTAATAAGTACATATTTCACCAGAAAAACAAAAGGTTCCAGACACACAATCCACATCCATCTTTTGCAAAAAAAATGTCTTTTAAAGCATATTTTAACACACTAATAGCCTATGCTGTTTGTTTTTTGCCTGCTAATGCCATGTGAGACCATACTCCACCAGTTGAGTATGCTATTCATACATTAGCTTGTAAAAGAACAAAGAATCAATAAGCTGTTACTTATAAATGCTTAACGAGTTCTCTTTCAGTCAGACGGTTCGATATCAGCGCTTGAAATGTCGCATTTCAGGCTTGTGTTGATGTTGTGTTCTCCCTCAGAGAACGAGGGAAAGTAGCTGTAATGTTTATTCACTGTGTAGTTTCCTTAAAATGACGTTAGATAGAAGTGTTGCCCTAAAATGACGTTAGGAGTCTTTTTGTTTGCACAAATAAAAAAGACTGCAACCCTAATCAGTGTGCTCTCCTCCTAAAACAACTCACAGTTTATATTTTAATAGGCAGATTTGAATGCTGTATGGTAACATACAGCACACTATTTGGAAGAATTTTTATTATTTTGCTTTCACTGCCAGATTTCATTTTTCATATTTGCTCCCAAGCTGTGAGGCAGAGAGAAAGTATAAATTCTCACACGCTGTGAGGGATTCTACAGTCTGCGAGAGGCCAAAAGATCGAACAACGCGGTAGACGTGCTTTGGCATGATTCATTGACTCGCTGCGTCAAAAAGGTCATTAGTCCAGGGTGCCAGCCTTCTTTGTCGAAACACCAATATGCCTTCACGGGGAGGGGGGATGCAAATCCCCGCTGTGAGACTTTGTCATTTGTGTTTGTGTCGCTTTGCACGCATGACCAAACAAAAGGCCCGTCTCAGAAAGGTCACCTCTCATGCACGTCTTCTTCCACAGTCAGGGTGAGGGAGAGAATGAGGAGAGATGGACCCAGTGCGTATGAATGTGTGTGTGTGTGTGCTGACAGCACAGGTGTGTCGCAGTGGGCCCGCGACCTTGAGCGTGTCTCCTCCGCTCCAGCTTTATGGTTCTGTCATTAGCAGACTCATTATGACTGTGTATCAAAAGCCGTAAAACATTATGTGCTTTATGAGCCTCTGAAGAGAGGGATGGTCCGAGCTGCTCCTTTTTTTATCCCTTTTCCCCCTCTCACAGTACAGCATAGAGGCCTGCTGAACACTGCCCCTCTGTCTTACCCAGCATTTGTGAGTCAGGAGATACATAGACATTATTATTAATAGTAGTAGTATTATTGTTGTTTATCAAAAGTCTGGAATTTTACAAGTTTATAGGTCATATGGCCAGCTATGTCAAATGTAGTAATTCCAGCAAATGTAGTCAAATGAGCACTTTTATATAAAACAAAAAACATTGAAAAAAGCATTGATGCTAAAGCGTCATTAAATTAATCTGTTTTAATTCTACTTGACTTGTCTGCTGTGTCTGACACTGTGGATCATTTTAATCTTTTCTCCACTCTAACTAAGGATTCCTGGAAATGTTTTTAGTTGGTTGGAATTTTGCCTAAAATTCATGGGGAGTTATCTGTGTCATGACCTAAAAACTGGTGTACCTAAGAGGTCAGATCTTGGTCCACTTATTTGTTTATCTACAGAACACCTCTTTAAAAAAAAACGTCAAGATCATTTGCTCCCATTGATTTTCCTTTAATATCTGCAAGGTGTAAGGAGTATTGTTTGCAACTCTCCAAGCTGCTTATACTGTATTCACTGCCAACCCATTTCCCAGAGCAGTGATGTCAATTTGGAGTCTTTCACACTGACCCTATCTACATGTGCAAGTTTTTCTGCTGCAGTTACCAAATCTTGTAGATTGTTAATCTTGTAGAACAAGAAAATCAGAATTTATCACACAGCATTCAGAGCAACTTCTTGTACAGGCTCTGACAAAAATAGCTTACTTTATTGTTCTTTTGACTGCTTTCATGTGCAGTAAATCCTTTCCAATGATTCATGTTGCAGTAGCCCATTAGATATTTGCTCAACCTAAAAGAACACGTCACTCAGTTATTAGTTGGCTTCCTATTTTAGCCAGAATTTCATTAAAATCTCTTACACTGGCATTGTGGAGTCTTACTGGATCTGCTCCATCCTAACTCAATAATCTAATCCAGCCTTATGCTTCTACCAGACTGCGTCACTCATCTAATGAGCGCTTGCTGTGTTGGCTAACAAGAAATGCCAAGAATTCTCTGTCAAGACTCTTTTCTTTTGTGGTAACGTACCTCAGTGCTACAAGGAATTAGACGCAGTCTAATACAGATACATTCTTCTGACAGATTAGAGATTTTATTTCTTTAAATTAGACCCATCTCTTTACTTTATACTTAGGTTAGTTGTGTGTAGCTGATATCACCTGCTATTTTAAAAATAATTGTTATTTTAAAAACTATAACCAATTTTCAAAAAAAAAAAAAAAACATGAATGAAAATAGTGTTTCTGCCTTTTAGATCCAACTGAAATGGCTTATGCTAATGTCAGTGATATTGCATGTCTTTGCTTTTTCCAGGTAAGTTAATAAATGAAAAGTTTTTCTGAGCTGAAATGTATTTAACAGCCCATTGGTCCTGTCAGGGTGCAGTAGCTTCATTTTCCTTTTGATCTCTGGGGGGCATGGATGCAAGACATGGATGTAAGAGTGTGCCTAAAATAAGCACAGAGTGCATTTTAAGTGTGGGCAGTCTGTCACAAAAGCTTCAGTTGATCACAGAGCGTAGAAAGAGGCTTGTGCTGGTCTTTGAATAGAAGTTGGTTGTTGTGACACATTCCCAAAGATTTGAGTCTGCAAGACAATAAAAAACATTTAGACCTAAACATAGCTCTAAAAATGGGAACATTAAAGCCCAATTAGGCCAAACTGTGTCTCATCAACAACACACTTTAATTTGTCCCTTATTTGATACAATTTCACACCACAACAAACTGTGTTGATTTTGTCAGTATACGAAAGTGCAAACGGCTTGGATATAAATGTGTGAAATGCATCTCTATAATTTGGCGTTCCCATAACTTTCCAGAATTATTCACCAGCATTTAGGACAGAGATAATCATACGCAAGTACCTTCAGTAAACTGCAACCAGATAATGAGGGGGTTCTATAAGATATAGCTTCTCTTTGTCCCGATATGAGTTTGAGGTTTGGATCAATCACATTTAAAGAGGCAGAGCATCAAGTAGGATGGAGCGGAGACTACTGGACCTTATCTAATGGCACCAGACAACGCACAGTCATCAGTCCAGCTCTGACATGTCACCTTCAGGATTATCAGCTGCAGCTGACCAAGGTCTGACATTTTAACCCAGACCAGACTGTCATTTTAACCCAGAGTTCCCAGTTAGCACAAAATATTTCATTGGCATTTGTTTTTTTTGTTGTTTATAAATGAAATTTTTTATTGGCTGATGGGATGTATATTATTTCCCCAACACTGGGACCCTAATAAAGCAAAAAATACAATTCCATATTAATGCTATTTTTTATGGTAACTGTACCATTATAACCGTGAAATTAAACAACATTTCAATATAACCATAGAAAACAACAGTTGAACCAGAGAGGGTAAAAACAGAGTGAGAGGTGCAAACGTGTTCTACTTTCACAAAGGGGAGACCAGAGTCAAGCTTTCATATGCTAATACCAAAGATCATTCAAATGTTTATATTGTGACCTGATGTGATGCTCCCATTTATGTGCCCTTATACTTAATCACATTTTCTCCTACTGTTAGGGGTGATGTTGCTCTAACTTGGTTTGTGGAAAAGGCAATCTCCATTCCACTATGAGCATCTTAGAGTTATTTGCTACAACAATTTGCTGGTTTATTATTTCTCCATATTGGACACCTTGGGCAGTCATTATGTCTAAATGTAATTCTGAGCAGAATGACTACATAACCAAGCTATTTAACAATGAGGTGGCAAAAAAGTGCAGATATCTTTCCAACAAATGTTGTTTCATGTAAAAGACATATTAAAGAAGCAAATTAGTCCTCAAAGTGCAAAGGGTACTGGCATTGCAGACAGTTAGCATGTGCCTTGATTGTTAGAGTCCATTTTAATTGACAGTGCTGAGAGGGCAGAAACACATACTGAGCTCTAACATTGTTTAAAAGGTCTATTATCACCAATAAACCAGCAGACAGGAGCTTTGTAATTTCACTTAACAGAATGTTTTCTCATCCTCTGTTGGCATTTGTTGCAACTACTGGCTGAGTCAAAAAAAGAAAAAATACAGAGAGAAGAGTTGTGGTACGCAGAACTTTTCCCAAACTGCCAGTCCAAACATGCCAGAGGTACAAAACATGACAGCAACGACAAAGATTTTAAACTGTTAAAATTCTCCTTATAAAAGTTAATTAGTGAACAGATGCCTTGGCATTAATTAACATTTTGAGACAGAAACTACAATATACTACTGGAACTTGGTAGCAAAAGGATATATTTAGAGCACACTTCTTGGGTTTTCACAAAGGCTAACCCGATAGTACCAATAACTTAAGTTAAAAATGCAGCACACCCAGTCAAGTGTTATCTGGTATCTAGCTTTAAATTCTGTGAGACAGGCAGCCAAGAGATGTGCTACAGAGTAAGCTGTGCTGAGACCTAATTGAGAGCAGGGGGTCATGTTTTTTCTTCCCTATTCTGGCAAGGGGCCAACATCAACTCAGTTCCATCCGGCTGGGCGTCTCCATGACGCCAACCCCCTGCTGACCTCAGTCGGTGAGTCCTACCTCTGAGGTTGAAGCACTGTTCTTTATTTATGCCACCTGACACCCACTGTCGAAGCCTTGTGTCAGGAGGGGATTCCGCAACTACAGCTAAAGACACACAGGGAATTGTTCTCTCTCCAGATGCATCGAAATGGCTTTCAGTAAATTAATGGTGCCTTTATTTGTTAATGTAGGCTACCACAAAACTCCAAGCTGCCTGCCATGTCAAAAAAAGAGTTTCACAACATTGACAGAGCAGCAAATGAACAGAGGATTTAGTTTCAGATTTTGTTTTTAATTATAATGGTAACATACCCATTTACAAGAAAGATATATTTTGAGATTATATTTAAGCAAGTAACTTAGTTGGCACCCCATGAGGGAGTCATCATTTGCCGCGAAGTGTTAAACACAGACTACTATTAGCATAAATAAATGGTGTGCTTTATATAAAATAGCGGTTGTTAGAAAGTGATTGTTAGCTTATAGACTAAAAAACACCTTGTAACACCTTGTGGTGCTTTTCTTTCTCTCATTGATTGTCTGACCTTCATTTATACAAATGGAAATGTCTTGCAAATGGAAGGGAAATTGATTATTTCTACTTATATCTGCAAGTCTGAACTCTCAACCTGTCCCACCCTGTCAATCAATACACAAAACTCCAGCTAAGATTCATCAATCCACATCAGAAAGAATAAATGAGGATCAAGTGCAGAGGTGTCCAAAAGTAGAAGCACACAGACTCACACTCCTGCGCACCCATACTGTACATCCATACACACACACGAACAGACACAATGCAATCTGGATGACACCTGAACATTTTACCAGCACATAGACCTGTCCTATCTGCATCAGTTTTCATGCATACAATGGACTATGTCATCAAAAGAAAACCTCCTATGGGTACATAACAAGTGCAACTAAGCTATGCTCTCCTGTCCTGTGAAAGATTTTAGACATGCTGGCTACAATGCAGGTTGTAATCAGCCCACAGACAGTGTCATATTATTGGGCACATGCTCCTACCCAAGCCCCATGCATTAGTGCCCTAGAGTATTTTGAGGGACAATATGACTGAAACACAAATGAAACAAACGACAAGCATTCACTAGCTCTGCAATTATGAGTGCTGCATCCACTGAACCTTGTTGACTAAATCTCAATTACCTCCAATTATGACTCATTTAAGTATATGTATTACAGTAGTGCTTAACAGCCTTTTGTACTGTATCTATAGAGTTTTTTTCCCCCAACAAGGTTGCAAAAGAGCATTCAGCTTTCCCATCAGTCATCATTCCCAACAGCTCTACCACTCTAAGAATTGTATCAAATTATATTATTATAAACTACATTTACAGCTGGAAAAAGTCTATAGAATGGGAGAAGAGAATATGTTTTCAAGTATGAACTGTTGTAAATCTCAAAAAGGTTTAGCCAGAAGAGTGCACAAATTCCTCTATAACTCCAAGTTAATGTATTAAGCAATTCTATTGTTTGCTTCAACATTTCCTTTTACATATTGTCTTTCTGTAAGGAGAAACATGCGATTCCATTCCAAGTGCTGGCAGCTTAACCATAGCGAAATGAAAAATGAGTCTGACTTGAGGATGACAGCAAGATTTACTGGGTGAAATGCGCAAGAACGCTCAGCTCCATTACTGCCCAGATAAGGTCCAAGAACTAAAGGGAGACAGAAGTTGTTTGTGAACTTGCTAGACTCCAACTAGGTCAGAACTATTCTTGGTCTCTCGCCATATGCTAAAAGGTACAGGGAAGAAAAAAATATCTGTGCAGTAGCTTGCTACTGGTGGCAGGGCTTCAGTCCAATCAGACCCTTGGCCCTAAGTAATACAAACAGAGGCATGCCATCCACCCCTCCCAACACGCACACACACACACACACACACACACACACACACACACACACACGCAGGCTGCAGAGCTAGCTCAATTCAGAAATCAGTGATTCAGAAGACACACTATAGTAGACATGAGCAGAGCTTTGCAATAGCTCCTGAGAGGCATGCAGTGCTTTAGTAATTGGTACGCCCATGCATTGGACACACACTGTAGACACATTTAAAGCATTTTGATATAATTTTTAAATGATAGTTCAGCTACAAAAAACACAAAAAACATTATCACTAATCATGATCATTTGTGTTCGAAGGTTATACACTCAACCATATCATGTTTAACTCTATTTTTGTGGTTGTTTTCCTACACCTCACCCTCAATAGTGTACTGTACATCCTGGATGGGTGTGTGTAACACCTGTGTTTAGCCATCCTTCATACTGATGCAGTGCACGTGATGCAATGATTGTTCCCACATGATCGGCTTACTCGGGAATCAAATAAATGAGTTTTAATTGGATGCATCAAGCCTTTGGGTGATTTCAGTGAAATTTTATCTCAGTTATGCCATGTTAAGTATGTTGCTTTAATGTTTAAAAAACATCTTGAGGTTTCATGTAAATGTTCTTCAATTCATTTCACATGCACAGTCATTTTCTCTCATTACAAACCCAGATACCATGGAGTCAAATGCCATTATACTATAGAAAAAAAATTGTGTCTAAGCAAATCTGTAGCTTTCAAACCAGCCTTCAGAGTTGATGATAATGGATGTAATGTATATTAGTAGTACTTCCATCAGATTTTAATAATGCCCTGGGTGCTATTGGCCATTGGCCAACTATATACTGTAAGCTTAAACACATGATCAAAGATTCTGCATTAGCTTGACTCTTTCATCAGAAGTTAGTCCAGGCTTATAAAGCATCATCATGCCACATTGAATGATTTCACTTGATCCACTTGGGACCCTATTATACTCCCTCTACATGCTAGCTTTTGGATCAGTTATAACAAAACATGGTATGACTTTCCACTCCAATGCGATAAATAACTAAAGACAGTATGCCAATAATAAAACTTGATATTTGTCTGTAAAATGTCTTATGCCTAAACTTTTATAAAAAACTGAAGTTATGATGATAGGCCCCAAGCAGCCAAATAACAGTGTACCCCACCACCAAAACTTCATTTTGACCTTTCTCTACCATTTCACACAAGAAAAGAGCATTAGTAGTAGTTTTAGGAAGGGTATTTATTGACCTGGACCTCTCTATGAATAGTTTATTTTTCTTCAAAAATGTTCTACTAAATTCTATGACATTTCGCTAAGGTTCCTGTCCTTTGAAGATGTTTTGGTCTGTTCAGTAATAACTGCATTAAAAACCTATGACTAATACAAAATGCTGCTGCCCTCACTAGGACAAAAAAAAAATTATCCTATCCTATTTTTGCCACTAAGTTCATACCCCAAAAGTAGTCAATTTTTTTTACAATAAGAAAGAAAAAGTATTCATAGAAAAAAGGAAAAGAAAAGAAAAAAAGAAAGACACAGGCACAGGAGTATACCCAACAGGTGGTAGAGGTGCTGTTTGGCAACTAGAGGGTTCAAGGCCCTCTCTGCTTGATCTCATCAAAGAGTCCATGAGCAGGATATGAACCCCAGGTTGCCTCCGGTGAGCAGGTTGGAGCCTTGCATGGCAGCCTCAGCCACCGTTGTGTGAATGGAGGCATGTGAGGCTTACATTGTAAAGCTCTTTGAATGCTCAAAGAAAAGTGCCATACAAATGGAGTCCATTCACCATTTATAAAAAAAAGCAGTCCATTAATTTTTCGCTTTGCCGTAATATACTTATTGCCCTCGGCCATCCACAATAGATCACATGGTCACGATGTTTGCAGAACATCAATATCCCAAACAAATGCAGGCTCCAAGTGGATCCCTGTTTGATTAATCTAGTTGTTGGTGCACTGCCCTCTGTCTTGTAGACCTATGTATGAGTGTTAGAGAGCTTAGGACTTGCATGGGCTATGGGATGTGAAATAGTATCAAGCGAACCATATCTTCATATTGCATATGTACTTTAATAGAATACATGTAGCTTTGTGCCATGTACTTTAATGATGTCTTGTGTTTTGTTCTTTATTCTTGGTATAAAAACATATTTTTTGGGAAAAAATCCTTTATGACATTGTTTAAGGCACTCAGATGATAGATAGGACAGAAAGGGGACCTTTACCAATCAGCTTAGTATAGTACATTTTTGCATGGTATTGATGCTATAATTAACGAATTAATGTCTATTTAATTGTGTATTACTTTAAGATTTCTAACAACATCATGTAGCAAGTAATGATGTAACATTTGGCTCTTTTTTTCAAAACACTATATTAACCATGTCCGTATGCAATCTGGATCTCTAATTAGCATTTATCACAGCATCACTAATAACATATTAATTACTACAAATTATATTTAATTTCAATTCATCTAACTAAACCCATTAGAAACCTGACAAAGATAAAAAAAAATACATTGCACACAAATAATGATTTGAAAGCTCTGATTAAGATAATGACACGTCAATGGCACACTGTAAAGAACAGTATACTTGACAGAGTCCAACACTGTCTACAGAACACAGTTCTGTGCTGTCAGTAAAGATCACTGTCATCTGTGATGGTAGACACAGTGTATCAATCCACTGCTATCTCCCATCAACTAATATTCACATTTCTAAGGCCCCCTAAAAACATTTTAAATTCCACACTTAGATAACAGCCATCACTACAGATATCACTTTCTAATCATTTTTTTTTGTTTTTCCTTCATTTCCCTCAAACAGTTTTTTAGTAATTGTTGATTTAATTTAATTTATGCAAAGAATTTCTTGTGCAACACTCCTCTTCTGTAAGACAATAAATAAATCAGTACCTTGGACAGCAATCTCAAATACGGCATCCGTCTTTTTATAGTAGATCTCTCCAGCTGTTATCTGAGCCCTAAGTAAAATGAAATCATCATTTATCAGCATGCAGGACATTCACCTGATTCTGAAAAATCGACCACAATAAGGACATACCTATCTCAAGCAATCATCCTGTCTTTTCTCTTAGCTTCTTGTATTGTGGAGTATACACGCTCTTGCTGCAAATACACTCAATAACAAGCAGACCTGCATTTGATAATAATAGTTGATCTGATGATCTTTGTGGATGAATTAAAAGCCTTTGTGGGGAACAGAGGGACAGTTTAACTCAGACCACATGCCTCCCCCGCGAGCCACCCAGAACTTTAGCACCAGTGATTTCAGCACCTTGGACAGCAACACCAGGCACAGCACAAGTCTTATACTATTTCTATGAAGGCCCAATTTATCTTTTCTCAGTGGACTGTTGTCAACTAAACCTCAAACTCGTCAGTTTTAGTCTTCTGTCATCCTCCTTCTCCTATATTGATATCTGCAACAGTTTGGGTCAATTTACATTACTACAGTCATTTGCAGTGAAATAAAAAGTGACATTAGAGCAATCTCTGGAAAATTGTTATGCATTCTACTGCAATTGTGGTGTCCATTTGATTTCAGTCTCACAGTCACTAGATGTCAGAATGTCGTTTCCAGTGGCTAAATCACTTATCCCCTGTATTTTCAGCATGCACTTTTATCCATCTTTCATAGCAGTGTGCAACTGACAGGATATATAATAAAAACAATAGAACATACTGTTCCTTACAGCAGCAGAGTGTCTAGAGAGGGATTATCTGGAGACTGTTACTCTTCCCAATATTAAAGGTCAAAGAAGTAAGATACTGTATAGCAAGGGCGAGCAATGTCCCGACATCACAGCCAAGGAAAATCAGGTAGAGAGTCATTAGACCTTGTAGCTCTTCTGAGAAATCTATTTGATGTGAAAAATACAGTAAATTAAATAAATAATAATGATAATAATAATATTCTGTGTGGTGTATCAAGGATTTTGAATCATTAGGTAGACAAAAAATGCTGTATGACTCAAATCAGCAAACAATCAGAACTCAGCTTTCAAAACCCTTGAGCCAGGGACATGACCACTATTATGATCCTAACATTTCACAAGTAAATGTTCTTTGATACTACAAACCACCATTTAGACATAATTGTGGAATAAAAATCTACACTGTTCCATTTTTACATTATGGTCATCATGAGAGAAGAAAATACAGTATTACAGTATTGTAGAGTTCATGCCACTCCACAGAACAGGAGATGTGCAATATCAGTTGAGCAATCCTGATGGCACGGATGTGATGTGAAATTCAATGCTGTGAAATAAACCTAATAGTGTAACAATGTGTCTCGTGGTTAGGTCTTACAGCCAGCTCATCCTGTACTGGACGGTCAGTGAGAGACAATGAGGTATCAAGTCTCCATATCATCTACACTTACAGACAAACGGACCCACATTAAGGCACAACTATGCAAACGCACAAAGTGCAACAACACACATACCTACTGTACACACTTTCACACATTCATTAGGGTGCTGGTTAATATCGCCCGTCTCCTCATGAGAGAGCTTTTCTTGTCATTGTGTGCAACCAGCAGCAGACTCCTGAACCCGTTAAAAGGCTTCCAACGCAGTCTCGAAAGAGGATTTTCTGGAACGACAAAGCAATCCTTATTAATAAAATACGCAAGCATTAAGATGACATATTAACATCCCAGCTTGATGACAACTTGAGGAAAAGCAGTCGGGAGAAATACATCATACCTTAACAACCTTACAATATGCACAGCTTGCCAAAGAGTGACATGGTAGATATTAGAAAATAGTTTTACATTTCACATGTGGACGCATATTTATGCGTGGCATCGGACTGCGTTTTCTCTTTTTTGTTTCTTGGCTCGAGAGCCTTAGTTTATTGTTTGCTTGTTTTTTTACGGATTAGGACAACTCTGCTGTCGTCTTTGGCCTGATGCTGCTTCTCTGACCTTAGATGACACATCCTCGTCTCCCACCAACAAAAAAAAGGGAGAGAGAGTAATCTGGGGAGGGAGTGCACAGCCAGCCTTCAGAGGATTGTCAACATGCATCGACAGAATTATATGAGAGCTAGTGATGCGTGGAGAAAGCCAGTGTTTATGGCTGAGGGAATGTGATTAATTAAAGCGCTTGTCATGTCCTTGCCTGGACTCGTAATGGATAAAGTGATAGTCTGAAGGTGGGTAATCTGAGGAGACCATCTCCAGGAAGCAGTCTCAGAGCTACTGTAGACCCTTGGCTCTTCCTTCCTTGGACGATCAGTAAGTGTGTTCAAAACACAGACCCACCCCGACTCTATGGATAGAACAGGTCAAGTCTTTGGAGAGGAAAAGGATCTACATGATCAGTTTGAAAATTCATTTCAATAAGGCAGTGAATGTTGATTTTTCTCAGCATTTAAATGAGAGGGGTGACGGTGAGACAGAAAGAGACAGAGAAGAAGGAGAGTGAGAGAAGGAGAAAAAGAGACACTAGACCTCACTACGGTCTTGTCCAGTTCTTCTGTTTAGATGATGCTTAATTGACTTTTCAGCCCTGACATATGGAGTAACCTACTGTAGCCGGTCTGTGTTTGGATGAAAAGGGTTGAAACTAGACCACACGCACACACACACACACAGTATTCATATAATCCAGTATTAGTATTCAGTATCATATATTTATATGTATATGAAGGCTATATATATATATATATATATATATATATATATATATATATATATATACTGTACTGACACTGTTCCCTGAACAGTGGTTGTTTTCTTGTGCCATCACTTGACCAGCTATGCAGACTGTTGATTTCATTCAAGGCCATCCATTTATTTCTCTTCTTCACTTCAGGGCACAACAGTTCATTAAATCATCATGGTATTATTACACTAGACCACAAATACAAATTTCCTCCATTTGTCAACATGTACAGTGGTACGTGTAATGCTGAATGATGATGGTTCTAGGCATCCAAATATATATTGTCTTTGTCCACAGCTCTCTCAGGTCAACCTTGAGCAACGAAACTTGTCCAAAACCTGGTGTCCAATGCATTTATAATGCAGCACATGTTTGAATATCCTCTGTGTCCATAATGCAGTGATTTGCAGTGAGGAGAGAGAAAGAGAGAGAGAGAGAGAGAGAGAGAGAGAGGTACAAATAGATGAGTGTCAAAACTCACATGTTTAACAAGCTGACACAGGAATTTTCTGCATAATCAGGAAAATTGTCATTTCACATACAGTTAAAATTATTACAATGTAATTGGACTTAATCTTGCTTACTTTTTATGATTTAGTTTTTATAGTTTAGCAACTGTCTGTTTTCATCCCTCACATTAGAAGACTTATTTTTCACTGGAAAACACATTGCCTGATACCCATAAGCTGATGTGAAACTTTAAGCTCAGATGTACAAGATCAGGCACTTTGAAAATAAACCTAAAAAGGACTGCATATTACCCGGGTACTCTTATCAAATTTCGCCAAGGCACTATTGGCCATAATAGGCCCAGAAGAGAGAAAATAAATGCTGCAGGCCTTGGTAACAGTCATTTAATCGCTTACCTCTGGCCACTTCTCCTTAATTGGGACATTCATAACTTGATCGTTCTTCTCTCGAACATGATCCCAAAGTGTCTCTATTTTGGGCGGAGAGCGGCAGGCTGCAGGGACACGGGCTCTGTGGGCGCGGATCTGTAAATGACGGGCAGACAGCTGGACTGCGTGGTCAGGTATCCATTTTCGGGACCGGCAGCAAGCTCGCTCGCCGTTGATCTCCCATCCGACCGGAATTATGGGAACATTTGCAGGGGCTATTTGGGCTGTGCATCTTCATTATTAGCCTCTGATATACTGCACTGTCATATTTAGCTGTGGTTAATGCGTTTAAGAGAAGCCCAAATGTCCTGAGTCTGTGGCACCACTGTGCATTAGCCATAGTGCTTCTCAGGCACACTGAAAGATTTAAGATCTTGCTTGTTGAATAACCTTATTGATAGAAAAAAAAAGCCTGTTCCATCTCCATGCTCTACTGCTGATTGATTTTTCTGTTGTGGCCTTTTAAAGCTCTCTCTCATTCTAAAAGCATACAATGTATATCCCACATACAGCTAATATGATACACATAAACAAACAGCTTGTACGCTGATTTTACATTTTTTGCACAGCACAGAAGTTTCCACAGAATGATAATCAAGTGTCAGACAAATATCACCTTCCTCTTCAGGTGTTCATGGTCACCTTCTCTCCTCTTTGGACCTAATGTAACTCTAGAATCTTCCTTTTGAAAACAACAACAACAAGCTCAGGCCTTAGCCATGGGCACACACCGTTTCTGACGAGTTAAGAGAAGTCATCAGTTCATCCCTGAGATTAGTTTAATGCTCCCAAAGTCACTTCTCTCTCCAGTACTGTTAGAGGGAGCCATAGAGGGAACAATAGAGGGATTGTTCCACGTGGCTGGAAGGTTTCTGCTCTCCACTCACAGAAGAGGTTCCCTAAGACCTAACTAGCCAATCTAGCAGCAAGCTATCTGATTGCACAACCAATAACGCTGATGTATTATTGATGTAGGCTCAAAAATGCACTGTCAAAGACCTCACCCACCACTTTTGCCAATACAAAAGTAAATACTTCTAAAGTACTTGTAACCCTCTTGAATATATTTACTCAAAAATGGAGTGAAATTGTGCAGTTTCTCTTTTGCGGATGTTGCTGCTGGTGCCACTGTTTTTGGTCTAATTAACGTGTTTCACCTTCTGCACATGTCAATTGCTAGATTAGATTTCAAGTGGTATGCCAGCCAGCAGGCAAAAACTCAATTACCACCCTGCTTTTAAAAAGCTGATTACCAGTAACACAAAATATAATTCAGCAGCTAAATGACAGGAATTTCAGCCCTCAGTTGCCAACATAAGCATCACAGGCACTCAGAGATATCCTGTAGCTAGGCACCCAAGGACCCCACCACTGGCGACTTCCCATATAGTCGGCAATCAGGAGTCAGTGTAGACATATGGTGCAGAGTCCCTCTGTCTCCTCTCTATAGGAGTGGGTTATAATGGAAAGTCATGGTGCCGTCAAGGGAAGAGGACAGGCCTCCAACAGTCTAATGCCTCTAATAGGTTCAGCCCCACTGGATCCAATCAGTCCCGCTGATCCTCTCTCCAGAGGATGCAAATTGTCAATCAGTTTCTTGCTATCTCTTTCTTTACTCCCTCCAGTTTTTACCTTTTTTCTGTCAGTTGGTACTACAAACAGCAAGTCAGTGTATTAATTCATTTTTTTGGTGTGTGTGTGTGTGTGTGTTTTTTCGTGTGTGTGTGTGTGTGTGTGTGTGTGTGTGTATGTGAGGAAGGGGTGATGAATCAAGGAGTTCTGCTACCAATCAATAAATTGCATCAGGCCTTGAAAAAGTATCAAAGCACTGCAAGAAAAAAACTTTCACCAATAAAAGACAAAAAAGGAGCTGCTTTCATATATTTACATTTCTGAAAGCTGAATTCTGTTTTGGTAGTCAATGAGAAGTCCTTTCAAAGCTGCCAACACAATAGTTATCATTAAAAGAAAAGTAAGTGATTCAGTAGGAAAAGAAGCACACATCATTCCGCCTACTTGTTCTGGCACCCAACCCATTAACCCACAGAGAAGAAACAGCAATGGTGAGATTGCTAACTGTGTGCCAGTTTAATGGGAATAAAACCATTGCTGTTGTTTTATTCAAATGAAATGCCCAGCAGCTTAAATGAAGCAAGTATTTCCATTTTCAGAAAGGTTAATGCATGAATTGTTCCACACCATGCCATATTCGTTTTTTGAAAATGATTTAAGCCTTCACTTTGTAAATGCAAGTGTGTAATATATTCGTAACCTTCCAACAACTAACTGCAAATTAGAATATACCAATGTATATAATGGTAGTCTAATCAACACCTCGGGTGATATGGTGCTGCAGCATCTTATCTAATTGAATAATACATTCACACAGATTGCAAGCCATGTGAGAGACACACTCTCTCATATAACTGCAATTCACACTAGGTTCATTCTCGGGTCACAGCATCCTTGTACTTTCTGATCATTACGCCTTGATGAAAATCAATGGCAATCTTACTATCAGTATTTGGTGCATCAACAGTGAATGAGTGATTTATCAATCCAGCCACAGTAGAGGTGAGAGCATGTTAAAGCATGCATGCTTAACCCATGACTGCTGGGGACAGTTAAACAGCTGCAGCTGTCTTCAGCAAAAGTAAACCTCTCCATAAGTCACACAGCAAATGCTAATAATTGAAACCTACGACTTGTATACTATTACTATTGCATAAACACAATAAATCTTTTTGAATATCCTAAATATGGACACTGTACATACTGCAAAGTGTGACATTTGACATTAGATGTGTCATAGAAACGTCAAAATAGTTTATCAAAGAAAGGGAAAAGTCACACAACATTTTTCAACATTTTAACTCTTTTTCAAATAAACGTCTTACCCCTACGGAAGCCCTGAACCGCAAGTGTAAAAAAAAAAAAAGTTACCCCAACATTTTTTTTGTTGTTATTTTGTACGACATTATCTCATTATTTTGAGATAATAAGTCGTTATTTCAAGATATTATCTCGTTATTTCGAGATAATTAAAAAAAAACTTTTTTTTTTGGAGGGTGGAAATTTTTTTTTTTTTTT
>JAGFZM010000070.1:20397-55436 GCA_017657215.1 Limnothrissa miodon
CCCCAATATATTATCTCGTTATTTCGAGATAATAAGTCGTTATTTCGAGATATTATCTCGTTATTTCGAGATATTATCTCGTTATTTTGAGATAATTAAAAAAAAAAAAAAATTCAAATAAATTTTTTTTTCAAAAAACATTTTTTTCCCCTCCAATATATTATCTCGTTATTTTGAGATAATAAGTCGTTATTTCGAGATATTATCTCGTTATTTCGAGATATTATCTCGTTATTTCGAGATAATTCTTTGCTGTTTCAGTTGAACTTTAAACCAATATCAATGTTAGCCACTAGATGGCAGAATGTGTTAACAGACGCACATTCAAAAAATCAGCACCACCTACTGATGACAGCCTGTTAGGTCCGACCACCAATTTGAATGTTAGTTTCCCCATTAAGTTCACTTCATGTTTTATAGTGATGTCATTGGTAATGGATTTAATGGCAAGTAATAATTACGGCAAATGTCTTCGTTATGATAAAACTTATCAGGGAGTGCCTGTGACATTCCATATCTATCAGGTAAGAAGACATCAGATCAACTGAAGTAAGTAATTTCATTTGTGTGTTATCTTCTAAATGATTTAAAAAAAATGCAATTTACACTACCTTTTACAGTCTGATTGCATGACCGTGAGTTGTCAACTATATATGCTGGGTATAAAGTATAAGCATTTACATGTTCTTTAGACATGACTCTTGATATTGCCAACCCTGTAGGCAAATATGCTTGAGCGAAGCTTAAAACATTTTTTAGTTACCTACACGTAGGCTGCGCTGATATAGATCTTGAAGGCAGCTATTTGGCTATGAAATTAGGTAATGGAATATTGAAATGCAATGCTGTTCTATACTCTTTGATGCTATGAAATGAATTGAGTTTTAAGGAATCTCAACAACATGTATTCAGTGGTATTATAACTTATCCTACACTGTTACACAACATAACAGGCCTAGTCACAACGTATATAGGCTACTGTTGGCCTAACGTGGTTTACTGCGTGTCCAAACCCAAACAACGTGGGTGACGTGACAACTCGCGGTCATGCAATCAGACTGTAAAAGGTAGTGTAAATAGCATTTTTTTTTAATCATTTAGAAGATCACACAAATGATATTACTTACTTCAGTTGATCTGATGTCTTCTTCCCTGATGGAAATGGAACGTCACAGGCACTCCCTGATAAGTTTTATCATAACGAAGACATTTGCCATAATTATTACTTGCCATTAAATCCATTACCAATGACATCACTATAAAACATAAAGTGAACTTCATGGGGAAACTAACATTCAAATTGGTGGTCGGACCTAACAGGCTGTCATCAGTAGGTGGTGCTGATTTTTTGAATGTGCGTCTGTTAACATGTTCTGCCATCTAGTGGATAATATTGATATTGGTTTAAAGTTCAACTGAAACAGCAAAGAATTATCTCGAAATAACGAGATAATATCTCGAAATAACGACTTATTATCTCGAAATAACGAGATAATATATTGGGGGGGAAAAAAAAAACATTTCCACCCTCCCCAAAAAAATTTTTTTTTTAATTATCTCGAAATAACGAGATAATATCTCGAAATAACGACTTATTATCTCAAAATAATGAGATAATGTCGTACAAAATAACAACAAAAAAAATGTTGGGGTAATTTTTTTTTTTTTTACACTTGCGGTTCAGGGCTTCCGTATCTTACACCTTCACTATAAAAAAAAAAAAACTTTGACAAAAACATGCTGCGCGACTCATCCCAGTGCCACTGCTTCGCTTTGGCAATTAGGAGTGATGAATAACCACACTCCAAGACATGTCGTGAATAATTGATTTGGAAAAGAAACATCAGTAGAGGCATTCCAAAACCCAGCCCATCAGTGTCAGGGCTGTGATGTATGAGCAAGAAGCTCAAAAGTCCATTTGGCCCCTCCCGGGGTCCAGAGCAACATACAGACAGCGCAGGTAAATAATGAGTGCGCCGCTCAGAGAAGGTCAGAGAGCAGAGACACACTCCCTCTTTCTTCATCCTTCTCACTTGGTCCTCCTTCACTTTCTTTTTGCGTTTCCACCTCACTGTGCTGCTTGGTGTTTCCTTTTCCTTGACAACAATACTGGTCTGACTCACAATAAATTAATTCGAAAAAGCTATAAATTCATTCCAAAAATTAAAATATAAAAAAATCTCAATGTGCTTTTCAAATGTTCTATTGCAATATTTTTATATATTGAAAAAATATGTTCATCATAACCGTGCTTTCACTACTTTCACTGGTTCATCTACTTGGCTGTGAACTATGCTGACTAGCATCAGATAGTTCAGGAAATTGTTTGAACAAGTAAGGACTATTGCTTTGGCAAGGTTTTCCATCTCTGTCTGTCTTTGTTTTTATTTTCAAAGTAGTCATGACCTTCTTGCTTCCGTCCTGCTTCAAACAAATGGCCTCTCTCAAGTATGTCATGCTAAAAGAAATGCAGTAGGCATCTGCCCTTGGAACAATCGCTCACTCACAATGCTCTGGCTCTGTTTTGGCTCTGATAACCTGCTTTAAATACAAAGACAGGTGTAGTTAAAGTGTATGTTTGCTTCTTACTCATGCTTGGCTGTCTACAGTGAGTCACACCAAGCTGCTCTCCTCAGCTCCTGCATGCAGTGAGTCACGTCCATTTCCTTTCACACAATGGTCCCTGCATGAAAAGCTGCGCTTATGAGCCAGTCGTGTTTGAAGGGCCGGGGTCTGGACACGCCAAGGCTGGTTCTGGGCTGCACACAAAAGATCGCTGACCTCGCTGTCGCCGGGCCGCCCCCAGGTGTGGGGGGACTGGGGGAGGTTAGTGTGTGTGTGTGTGTGTGTGTGCTAATAGTTTGGAGGACTGTGGGAGGCCCTCAAATATCAAACTCTGGCTCTAACAGTTTCTCATCTGTGTGGCTATAGTGACGTCCGTGCATGATGAGATTATTACTCCCGTCGTGTTTGCGCTGTGGGCTCCGCTGTGTCCACATCCCTCCGACTACCAGTCTCTGCAACTCCATGCACAGCCTCCATCCCCGTCTGTGGATCTCAGTCTCGGCCTCTCATACAGTAGATGGCCCATCCACAGTGTCCTGAGTGACGGGCGGCTTCCGCCACCTCCCCATCATAAGGGGCCGAGGGGAGAGGTGGAGTTCGGGTAAGCGACTAAACCATTTATGAAATGCCATGGCTGGGGCGCTAGCGAACTCTGGAAGGTCAGATTAAACACAAAGCCCTGGCTGTGCCTTTGGTGAAGACGTGCCCTGTCTCTGTTCCATTCACTTTTTCCTCCTGAGTCCAGCACAAGTAAGAAAGAAAATAGCCTTAACATTCTGGAATTGGGTTGACACAATGTTGCTGAACAGAATGTATAGGTGTTTGAAAAGAAAAGGTCTCTCTCTCTCTCTCTCTCTCTCTATCTATCTCTGTTGTTCCACTATGTGAGCAAGAACTGAAGACAGTGAGTGTGTGTCTGTGTGCCTGTGCAGCTGTTGTTTTGTGTGTCAGACATGGAGGCAGCTTAAACGAGTAAACAGACTTCAGAGATTGGGTTCCTCTGTCCAAAAGAATTAATCTCAGAGAACTCTTATTTTTTAAATACCTACTGTATGCTGCCTCATGTTATGTAGCACAGCAACATCTGAGCAAACTAATTTTCTGCACTTTAGTCATTCTTCATTCTTTAAGTCTTAGCATTTCTTGCCAAAATATCCTTGGCCTGTTTAAGGTTTTGTCCTGTTTTGTGTCATGGCGAGCTCATTGTCTGTAAGGCCTCTTTGTTCTGGAAAAGTCAGATAAAAAAACACCACTTCATTCCTTGTAAAGTCTTGAAATAGACAGGCGGCAACCCTGAAACTCAGACAGCAAAGCCTGGTGAGTTTGAGTATAGGTATTCACATCAGTAACCTTCAAGACTTAGGTAAGCTAAAGATAGCCTGCACGCCGCACTCAATCAAAACAGGACAGGAATAAAGAATACAAAGGGAAAGACATATACGTAAACCAATACACCGCTGGAGTCAGCAGAATTCACACGGACCTAACTGTTTCATATTCAGTCCCATAGGGTCTTTTTTGTTTTTCAAAATCGTGGTATCACATACTTGACCTTAAAACTAATTTGGAGCATTTTCTTTGCCACAGGGTGTATGTAAGGTTATTCCTGGTTTGTGAAGTGTATTGAATATAAATAATAGTCATTATTTCATCTTGATATAATGCACCCATTATTTGTAGAATAATTCTCCTGATGATTGAAACATCTTTAATTTTGCCAGTTCCGCCAGTCCTATCTTCATACAGGACACTATGGGTTTCCTGCCCCACTGTGTCTTAAAACCTAGTCCAGTGCACTTTGTCCCCAGTCCAATTATCCAATGAAGGAGTGTGCATTCTTTATGGGTCTGCACCGATATAATTCCACAGAGGGTCACTGGGAGAATATTCCAGTATGGCTCAATTACTTTTTCTCTCACACTGTCTCACAATCTCTCTCACACACACTTTCACACACACACTTTCACACACACACACACACACACACACTCTCTCTCTCTCTCTCCCTCTCTCTCTCATTCACACACACACACACACACACACACATCCACAACCGGGAGTTGGGCAGGTCCCAGCGCATTACCCACACAATCTCGCTGACCCAGTTCCCACTTGTGCACAGTAATAGAACATACATGCAGGGCACTGCAGAGTGTTTGTGTGCAGTGAAGGCACTCTTCCAAAGGTCCTGAGACCCCCATCCCAACACCCTCTCTCTCTCACACACACACACTCTTTCTCACACACACCATCACTTCACTTTACTCCCAGCCAGGGACCTCCTCCTCAGACACCAGGGCAGAGGACCCAGAGTGTAAACAAACTCACTCACTCTCCCTCGCTCATTTCTCTCTCTCTCTCTCTCTCTCTCTCTCTCTCTCTCTCTCTGCCCTTTGCCCACAAATGCAATGGTAAAAGCAATTGTCCAGAATATAGTCCGACTATAGTCCAGTTGTGTGAGATAGAATAGTTGTACAACACAGAATGAAAAGTGAGCTGCCATCTTATTCTACCTGAATAGGACAAAAGAAATTCAACTGGAAATGTTCATGGCTCCATTGAGTTCCTACTGAGAACACCAGGTGAATTTAAAGAAGAAATCCAATGTGAATCAATGCATAGCCCTCTTGTTTAAAGTCACTGAACCGATTTTCAAGTTCAATCGCACATAGTCTGAAGTCTAAAACGCAGTTCTCTTTGGGGGAGGGGCCAGCGCAGAACGCTATATTGCCTGTGGGAAAAGGGAACATCGCGCCTGGCGCATAGTTCAAATGGGTTGTCTTAAATGAGTAAATTAGTCATGGGTCGTATGTGTGTGTAGTATGTGTGTGCATGTGTTTGGGGCGTAGCATGTTACAAACCGATAAGAGTTCACACTCCCACTCCCAAGTCCGGCGCACGGCGCATTCAATGTTCCATGGCGTATTATGTATTATGATGGCGGATTATACTTGGCGAAATGTGTGTGAGGTGAAGTCACGGAGATTTACAGTATATTACCCAAATTATTAACTTAAACGATGTTCTGGTGGTGTAGCCTAATATGTACAGTCTTGTTTCTTGACAATCTCGCTTGAAAGGTGTATTTACATCCCTATGTGTCCGCCACTGGTCAAATAGCCCATCAGTTAGGCTACTTATTAATTCTCAGTGCTTACTGCAATCAACGAAGGTTTGCAAATATTATATATTTTAATAAAATAACCATGGTGTGATGTATGTGATGTACATTTGAATTTTACATTTCGAGGACTGGGCAGCTGCTTGCTCCTGCTGATGAAAGAAGCAGCTTGTGCCTGCACTAAGCACTAAGCGCCCGTAAAATAGCCTTTGAACAATGCACAAATGATTCCTGACCAGGTTTTTTCTGGTCAGTAGCGAATTCACGTTTACCTCTTGTAAAATACAAAATTTGCGCTATGCGCCGCACCATAGCCCTTCTTTTCAATGACATGCCCGACAGAGCGCGAAGCCATCTGCTATATTGATAACGTACATTTCTGTCGGAAAAAAGAACGCTCGCACAAAATAGCAATGATAGGTTGCGCAAGTCACGAAAGCACTGTGCGCCGTGTGCATTATCGGGCCCTCTAACCCCATCTAACCCACTGCCTTCACATAGGCAAAAGAAAGAAAAAAAAATATAGAACATAAACCAAATAGTGAACTGGCAGCTAACAGGGGCAGCGTTATTTAGTTTCATTTGCCATGGCCCATTCAATTAACATTAGTTAATAATTTGTTATTCGGTCTAGGTTGCATCAAATGTTATGTTTCTTTTTCCTACAGACAGCCTTCTGTGGCTTCAAACAAAAGGGCTATTGATTGTTTCTCACCAAATTTCTCCTTTAAATACAGAGCATGCTAGAAATACTACTACGGCTGGAAGTACGCCAGACACTCCTTTTATATCACACAAGGGCCCAGAACTGTGCTCATCCTGGATCAAACTTCTCTTTACATACAATTGAGGGCAGAATCACTTCACACAAATACATATACTGTACACAGTACCTATCCATAAAAGTTGTCACAGCTAAAGTGAATGTCATTTTTTCTCTGCCACTCTAACAATGTCACCCTCACGGTCTGAGGCTACACTGGAGACTTGTGTGACAATGTCAGCTGCCTTACCTGTGGGTGGTGAGAATAGGTCATGCTTTCATGCTGCCTGGCACCTCTGGCTGTGGAGAGGGTGCCATGGTTGGTTGGCTGAATGGGGCAGGATTCAAGGTTAAGTGGTAAAGACCTCGTCAGACAAAATCAGCAGGGCTGGTCCAATCTGTTTCAAGGCGGGGAGTAGTCCTTCTGTGACACTGTGCGGCCTGTAAGAGTGGTAAGGGAAAAGGGGAATGTCACATTTGAAAATGTAAGAGGAGCAAGGGTGCCTAACATCTTATATACTGTACCTATCTTATATACTGTACCTACCAGTTGACAGCAAACTCCTGAATCACCCAGTCAAGGCCCATATCAGATAAATGGTAATTGTCCTGATGCTGAACACTGGATTGTGTCCATGGCAGAGTTAAAAGCCTGTAAACATGCTGTTGTCAGGGCTGTGTCATGATGTAAAGGTCTTAATGTTAATTCACGGGCAGACCATTCCAGAAATCAGACTGTGCAGTACATCACTTAAAAAAACTAGTGGAAAAGACACGTTAGTATATCCGTTCTTTATATGGTCATATATTTCACACATTAGTTGAAAGATCATACCAAGCAGTCTAAAAAAGCACTAATAGCACAAATGGTCTTAAATCATGGCCAGTGTTTACTGGGCATTGATTCACTTGACTGTGTGCGCAATCAGACGTTTCAGACACATACAGCCAATGCAACTCAACTCAACTGTTCAGGCGTGAACTTGAACCTCATAGCTACGAGTGGCTAATTAACAGGAGATTCTACACTTCCAACTAAGCCATAAATGATGCTGCAAATCACTCTAAACCACATCCCGTAATTAACAATGTCCTAAAGCCAAGATAAATATTGATTTCTATTAGTGTAAATTACACACTGTAGGAGACACAAGGAAAATTAAACATTGGGCTCATTTATAAGTGCCTAAGTGTTACTTTGCAATAATAGATTTGCTGTTAAAAAAAAAAAGAAATTCACAAAACAAGTCACGTGACGATATTAGAAAGACACTTTTTTTTATATCCACTCTTTTTCATAGGTTCAGTATATATAAGTCCAACAACAGAAATGAATTCATAGATGATGTGGTGACATGATTAAGGATACAAAGCAAGAGACGATGAGTCCAAGTACACAGTTTAGGTGTAACTAAGGTGTATTTCCACTATATTGTGAGACCAAAATAAACAAATATAAACAACTGGTTCAGTGTGACTGCTTGTGTAAAGTAGTTCATATAATCATAATTGTTCTTAATAACAGAAAAAAACTTCAGCCAACCTGCAACCTCTGACTACACTAAACAATGAGTGGTGGCCTCACAGTGGTTCGTTCAGATCAGCCACTGTGATTGGACATGTTAGCACAGTGATGTCATGTTACAACAGCTCTATTCATACAGGATCACTTAAAAAGATCATAAAGTATACTGTCTAATTAATACTCAAACAAGCACTCGTACACACACACACATACACACACCAATTTATGACACCAAGAGAGTGTTGGGGAAAATGGATTGTGCGCTATGCCAGGATCTAGTGGACAGTGTGTGGGGGGTGTCCAACCTGGTATCCAAGAGGGTGACATGTGGACCTGTTAGGCAGGGCCTCCTGGATTCAGTTCTGAGAGGTAGATTAAAGCTTGGAGGATATGTATGTGTATGTGTGGGAGGGAGGCAGAGGAGGGGGTTGGGGGGGTTGTTGCACCTGGCATTGGAGAAAGGCGAATCTAGCCACTGTTGATCAGAGCAGCTCAAACACAAACACATGACTCTCATGGAGGGTGGCACTCAGATCCATCTTGGCACAGCTAGCGGTGACAGCTGCTTGGAAAATGATGGTGACCCCAAAGATGAGGGACAGAAGGAGCGGGTAAACAAACTACAGTGTCATACAGAGAAAAAAAAAATACTGTTAAAATGCAACAATCCCCCATACACACACACACACAGAAAAGTTTAATTTCATGCTTGCCTCTTTTATACGCACCTCTTAAAAACATGTTTCTTGTGCATTGCTTGTCACTTGTTAAAACTACAGAATAGTTTCTTAATAAACCAAAGCAAACAGAATGGAACTACAGTGGTCCCTTACTATATCGCAGTTCACTTTTTTCACGGCCTCGCTGTTTTGTGGATTCTTTAAGTGGAAAAAGAGTGCAGCAGCGACAGGAACAAGAGTAAAGCTGGATTTATACTTCTGCGTCGCAGCAATGCAGACACCTTCACCGACGTTTATACTTCTGCGTCGGGGTCATTGAGTGTTCTTGGGACGTTTCTCATACTGTAGGCTACGTGAATTGTGGTTAGGCTACAACAGTTGTGGTACAGTGATAATATGCGGATAAATAAAGTTATTGTTCAGAAAAATTGGAGTAGGAGCATTAATGGTCAGAGGAACTGTGAAATACGCGCGAGTCACTACTATATTGATAATTGCTAATGTGCCCAACATCGTACGCTTGATAACATTAAATTTGTTTTCTAAATGCCATCATACTTATAGGAAAACTTTTAGCCTACATTTTATTTCTCAAAGAAAGGTTTATTCCAAAGGTTTGAACTTTGAGAGAAATAAGACAAGAGGAAAATATGAGAAAGTGTTAATGCCTGTGTAGTGGGGGGTTTTGCAACCTTAAAACATTTATAATCATTGTAAAAAAAAATGAAGCTACGGATTTCGCCTGTCGCAGGAATAACGAGGGACCACTGTACATGTGTTTTTTAACAGATGCAAATGTGGCTGCAGAATTAATCTTAATCAGGAGTACAGTATCCATGCATAATCATATTTCTGTCCATAACTACATTTCTATATGTAGTATTGCAAAAAAAACTTGAGCAAACATTATTCACGTCATAATAACACAAATGGAATCCAGGGTTATGGTGTCTAGACATTGTGGCTCTTATCAACTATCAACTAACATCTGTTTGTTGTTCATTTCCTTTACAAAATCTACTGTACTGTACTGTAGCTTCCATGCATTGAATCCAGTCCTATCAGGTTTCGCAGCAAGCACATGAACAATGATTCCTGTCTTTTGTGACTACACTGAGAGACACAGTGAAAAAAACACACTAGGTAAACCAAGAGTCTCCTGCTGTCCCCTGCCATCATGTCTGCTCTGCCTTTTTATACTGTATTACAAAGAGAGAGAGAGCTAAAGGATCCATCCTTTTATAGCCTCCATACAGTATTCAGTAATGCTCTAGAGCCTGGAATTCTCCAGTCTGTCTCTGTGCTTTATTTATGAAATGTCAAATGTGCCAGGCTAGGATCGAGCAAGGTGGAAGTGTGTGAGTCTGTGTGTTCTGAGTGTGGATTTGTAACATGGTGACTGGGGTGCTGCTCCATATACAGTTTGTGTGTGTGTGTGTGAGTGTGTTTGTGTGTCTGTATCTGTGTGTGTTTGTATAATGACTGCAAAGAGAAGAGAAAGAGAACAACTGGGTTTCGTGCAGAACTAAAAGCCTCAATTGGGCATTTACTCCATATCACTCCATCTCTCCTCTCCTGCTGCTAGTGCTCCTGTCATGTTAGTTTATAGTCCTCCACAACTACATACAATCCTAAATTCACAGACAGCATCTGAACTCCAAAGACAACATCTTTGGTCTGTCTGACATCAAGGGAACATTTGTCTTTTAAAGCAGACCGTCGCAGCTGCAACTTTGTTAGGAAGGCGTGAAGCAAATCTAAGTGCTGCACACCAAACAAAAGCGCCAATGGCAGAAGGAAGAAAAAAAAAAACGACAAGGAATAGGCTTCAACATAACAGCCATCCTTGGATAATGTGGTGACTGTGTACAAGACGGACATCCTTCTATTAAAAGCACAGCGCTGTAAGCGCAGCTCAGTCTTGCAGCTGAAACCCTTGAAGGCAGTGAGGATAGAGGAGGATTCACAGATGAACTTTCTCTTACAGCAAACCACC
The DNA here is from genome assembly GCA_017657215.1 of Limnothrissa miodon. Taxonomy (NCBI): domain Eukaryota; kingdom Metazoa; phylum Chordata; class Actinopteri; order Clupeiformes; family Clupeidae; genus Limnothrissa; species Limnothrissa miodon. Next base: position 31,048 of record JAGFZM010000070.1, read on the forward strand.
CACCCAACCAACAAATTCAAGCTCTCTCTCTCTTTCTCTCTCTAATGTGCACACACACACACACACACACACACACAGACACAAGAGAGACTGTCTCACCCTGGCGGTAATACTCAGAGCATAACTTGTGCGAGGGTATTCAGTGCTCATTACAACATCTAGTTGGTTTCTGAAATACTGGACACTCTTGCTTTAAGACATGCAATAGGCTACTCCTCTTTCTCTCCTTCTCTCTCTCCCTCTCACTCACTCATACACACACACACACATTCTCAGCACCACTCCTTCTCTTGCACTCTCTCCCTCTCCCTCTCTCTCCAGCAAGGCAGCCCTTGCTGTAATACACACAGAGACACGTGCGCACACAGACACACACACACATGCATCGTTCATTGCATTGGAGAGAGGGGTAGAGCCTTGTGCACAGATCTAAGCGGCTTCTCAATGGGAGAGCAGAGCTGAGAGACTCGTGGAGCTGGGACGAATCGCCTGTCTGACACACCACAAAAGTGAAGAGGCAAATTAAGTCTGCATCAGCACGAGGCTTTTCACCTTTCACAGGGAGGTAAGAGAGGACGCACAAGTAAAGAGAGCAGAAGAGCACTCCCCATAGATGACTTAGAGGTGACATGACAAGCTCTTCTTAAACCTTGGCTAGTTTCTGACAGCATTTCTTGAGTGAGAGGTGTTTTTTTTCCTTCCTATTTTTCTTCCTTTGTTTTTGTTTTTCTTGGAATATCAGAGGTGGTAGGATTGCAGACTGAACTCAAACAGGGAGAAAGGACCACTGAGTGACTGAAGGAAAACAAACGAACCCTTCGGATTCTGCAGTTGGTTTTGCTGTTATTAAGAACTTTTTGCCAATAATCTTATCTGGTCTGAGACCATGGGTGGATTTAGGAGATCGTGCTGAGACACTCAGGTAAATAACAGAACGCCCAACCATCTGACCAGAGATCTCAGGTATGGATTTTATTTCTTACTGAATCGGTGTTTGTCTGTGTCTTGCAATGGTGGTTCACTGTATGATGTAGGTATGGGTTTCCTGAAAAAAAAGAAGCAAAGGCTGTTTCTTTAGCCTAAATGACAACATACACAAGGCATATGACCACACAGGGTAGCCTTGTTTGTGATGCTGAGGAGGTAGTTCCAGATGGAGTACAAAGTTCCAGCTGTTCACACAGAGTTCTTCAAATGAAAGTAACTTTAACACTATAATCGATTTTGCATATAATTCGTCATATTTGTGTAATGCCATCTAGTTGAGAAAACAGACGCTTTTGAGAAATGTTTTGCTGTCTACGAGCTGTCTCGAGAAACATTCTATAAAATGAGCAAGCCAGCACGATAATTAAACAGCTCTGCTGGTGCGAAAATATGGAATTGTATTAACACGATCAAAAGTAGAACAAAAATAAAACCGCGAAATAGGCTATTTGAGCATTGATCAAGGTAATTAGAAAATAAATCCATCGGCTAATTGGAGGCAAAGCACCTCAAATAAACGACACGTTGAAATAAATCAAATAATAGGCTACTCTTTCAGTCTTGATAATTCAAAATCAGAGTTATAGACGGTATGGTTTCCAGGCGTCTGATAAATAATCACAACGGACCGTACATTTTCATATATTTTCAAAATTGCCGTCTCCTAGGCTACTTACAGACAACCTTTTTGAAGTTAAGTTGGTGTAGGCTAGTGCATCATCTGTTGAGCAAATCTATGTACCTATGATGTTGTTAGCCCACGTAGCTTGTGTTGCAGTCGACCACGTATGAACTCTCAGATTTTAGTACGACAGTAGCCTGTTACTACGTAAAGGTTTCGGAACAACAGCTTCCACTCCCTGTGATTTTAAAAAGGAGAAGACCTTAAGTTTTTCAGGATGAAGGCATGCTGCCAGCGACGATACAGAGCGCGGTAGTGAACGCATTCCTGGGGGAACAGTTTGCATTTCCACAAAACTGGGGATTAAAGAGGATTTAGAGCAGGAAAGGGGATTACAATGTGCTGTTAATAATTATATGCTTAATTTCCATGTTGAATATTCAGTAGTGATCTCAATGTCATTTGAGGGTATGCAAAATCATGTCTGCGTGCCTATCTGTCTTAAAGCAAAGTCTGCGCCATGAACATTGAATTATGGAGATTGTTGGCTTGTCATCAACTGCCTAAAGAATTATACGACTGTTCTCCTGTGAATACCATTTCAGACTTTCATCCTCTTCGTTGAAATTCATAACGCGTGCATAGCACTTAATATTTCTTTGTGAACGGAGTTCACTCTAGGTTTTGCACACTTAATAGCCTACTTGGATGGTCTTCCACCTACATAAACAGTCAGTAGGGCATGAATAGCTTTATTTAAAAGATGGCGTTCAATTGAGCAGACTTAATAGATTGTACAAGTGGCAAAAGAAAGTAAAAGTCTTGGAGGAATGGACAGACTGTAACGTTTCTAACTGTAAGTATCTGCATTAATTTGGAAAGTAGTTCGATAGTCTAATGAGAGGATTGACACTTAGACAGTACGTTTTAAGGAACCTACTTTCCCCTCCATATTAGAGATACAGATAATCTTCAAAAGATTGTCACAAAATTACAGATGGGTTTTATGCCTAACATTGTACTTCTTTGGGTAGGTGTCATTTTAAGTAGGCCTAGAATGTCTTAAAGAGTGCTTCTACATGTATTCTCAGCTTCATGGTGCATCTTAGCTTTTGCACCCATTGCCAAAAGTATCTAATACTGTACAACAAATTGTGTGTTGTCAAAGAGTCTTGGTGGGTCAACACATTTGACACCCTGAAATGACATAATTAGGCAACTGTACCCAGTGGGGTTGGGTGTTATCAATACCATGTACTGCACATTCCTGTAAGTGTGATTGTGTGTGTGTGTGTGTGTGCGCACGCGCGCGCATATGCTTCAGCCTCCCCTGATCCCATGTCTTTTCCTACAGATTCCTGCCATGTCCTGGTTTGTGTCCCTGTGGATTAGCCTGGGCTTGTTTGTACTCTGCCAGGCCACTCTTTATGAGACCATCCAGCAGCACCATGTGGCCAGGCCTGGGCACAACGCTATTCAGATCCTAGGTGAGTTCAGAAAAATCTCATTTTTTGTCTTCTATGGCTGCCTTGTAAAAGAAATCTCCAGCTCAAAGCCTCATGTAGCTAGCTCCTATATAGCCTGGGCTTATTTGTGGGATGAAAGTGGGTTTGATTTGTTCAAGAAACTTTGCACTAGGTTGAGGCAAGGCTTTTTTTTTTTTTTCTCGTGGGCTTGGATAGACTTTGATTGCATGTCCAACGCTACTCCTGCACGGTTGGAGAGGCGAGTGAAGCTAGGACTTGAAGCCCTAGTAAGCTGCAGTTTCATTGTTTCATTTGAGCAGAGATGTTCGAGTGCAGTAAAGAGCACCTACCCTCCCTACTTCCCTTCTCTCCTTTTCTTTTCCCTTCCTCTTCTCTCCTCCCTTCCCCTCTCGGCTCCTCTCACCTCACTACTCTCCTCCCTTCACCAGCTCCGGCTTCTCCGTGTTCCTTTGCTCTCTCTGGGGGTCTGTGCAGGGGTGGGTAAAGCTGAGAAAAAGCAGATGCATCTTGGCTCCAGCAGCCAACATAGTGGAGCAGGCTCCAGGCTAAACAATCTACATCAGTCTGTGTGAAAAGCAGGGGTAGTGGGTGCTCTGATCACTGTGACTGCGACGGAAATGACAATTATGTTTCTCTCTTGCTCTGCGGAAATATTCAGCAATTAAGCCGAGTTTTGATGGAGGCTTGTGGGCCAAACGGGGTAGAAGTCACTGAGGTGGGTCTCATTCGAAAGCAATTTTTGGGGGGCAATGACAGTACGACAGTACGGTGGCTTTTTAAACAGTGACACTAGGGCCTCTGGCGACAGGGCCAGTATGTTTTTTTTTTTTTGTCTGTACCCAAGTCATACTTTCCCCTATTACACTTTCCAAATGTTAGCAACATTAATAATTCATATTTTGAATTTTATAAAACAAAAATTAGAATGACTCTGACTCATCTGTCATCACACAGAGAATCCTTGATAAAGAAATAGCGTTCCCCTTTGATGGTGGCGACAGAAATTCTCTGTAACAGACGAGGTCCCAAAGTGGTGTGGATGTGTTCTGGTTTATTTCTGGCTGCTGTGGCTGGCAAATGGAGCCTTGTGATCTGTGAGGGGAACAGTGAGGCTTCACTTCACACAAAGCACTCTGGACTCATTAATCTGAACACAAGGAACGGAAAGCGTTGAACGACAGGAGTGGCCAGATTAATTTTTAAAAAAGTGCTTCCAGGTTTTTCCCTCTTCCAGCCCAGCAAAGTATGGTGCCAAAGATGTACAAGGAAGTGCATGCCCTACAGTAAGTGACTTCTAAATTATGGAGGAACAGGCGAAAGAAAGAAAGAGGGGAAAGCTGTCACACTTCATGGTGAAGTTGTATAGATTATTACTGGGAGACACCTACATGTGACTTTGTGGGCTGAAACGACACGCATAAATGCACAAGCACGCTCTCACACATAGAGTACATACATGTGCGTGGACACAAACACATACACACACAAGGGAGAAAGAGACACACATACAAATGTGCTTGTGTTCCTGCAGAACATGTCCTTTGAGATGCCTGCTACTGAACTCTTTATATGTCCACAGGGAAACAATAACAAAAGAACAAGGTGGAGGATATACTTTAGAGAGAGATAATTGGCCTATAAAAATGATCAAGTGTCCCATACTTTGTCCTGGGTATTTAACATTTATCAAAACTGATGCAGACTCAAACTGCTCCATGGTGGGCTTTCCAATGTGTTGTTTATCCTCCTAAGCCAAGTAAACCTGCCTCTGGTTCTGGCATTGCACACTGTATCATATGATCAGAGGTAAAATTGGAGGGAGAGGACGGCTGAATAGTATATTGATACTAAGCACTTATTGAATAGTACATTGATACTAAGACACCGAATAGAACACTGAGTGCCAGACTCTCACAACACTCACTGAAATAAATAGTATATGTTTAATATTAGATTTAAAGTGCTTGTGTTATGTGAGGTTAAACACGTTTTTATCATGGACGGAGATGATGTCACTCCTGGGGAAGCACGGGATGCACCCAGCAGGACGTGACCAGGGCTGTTTTCTCGGAACTGAAATACTATGATGAATATTTGAATTAGAATTGATTTTATAATTTGTGGATCCTCTCTAGTTTCACCATGCAGACCTTAAAATATAAATAGATTTGCCCTGCCTGATGAGGAAGAGGCAGGGCTAGAGGGAGAAAGAGGCAGAGAGAGCTCAGATCTGAGAGTAAAGAATCTCAGTTCCATGCCTTGATCCTACAATCAAAGGCTATCAATTGAGCTATCAGCATATAAAATGACATTAAATGAGAGTTGAGACTGACATTATAAATATCGCACTCACATGACGAGATGTTGCAGTGTACACATTACAGATATTGACAACCATGTAAAACCCATCAAATTACTGTGTTAAAGTGCAGACTTATTGAAGCCTTGTTTTCTTTTATAAGCTGTTTTTACCTTGTCAGTTGCTATTACGGTTAGGCAGGCCAGGTTGTCGAAGGGAACCCTTCTTGGTCCATAAGGAAAGGCTGTAGTTTAGCAAGCAGCTGAGTGACCCATCCTGTTGCCCGAGGCGTCAGGAGTGACACAGAGAATGTCCGAGTCTCTAAGGTCAAAACTCACTCCATGAGAACATGCAGGGAAGTCAGACAAAATATGCACATACAGGACTAGAAATACGTGCGCCAGAGGAAAAAGCATATACCTACATAGAAGTATATGTGTCTATGGGCAGGCATGCCCGTCACTTAATGCTCAAGGGAACTACTTAACAGATCTGCATCTGCAAAGTGCTTTCGTGCAAATTGTTCGGGATTGCTATTCTTGAATGACCTCTCTTTTTTCCTTGACAAAAAAAAAAAAACGCTTTCCTGACAAAAATCCTGTCACTGTTGCGGTTTGTATTGAGTAACGATTCACTCGACTGCTCCATCACATGCCCAGGGAGCGTCATGCATCTGTCCCATGAGCCTCTGCTTTGTGAGCTCCCCGGCACCCCGCACTCAGACGAGATTGATGGCGCTCTGATTCTAGGCAGCCAATTCTGGTCTCTCAAGAAATAATCCACTACATTGACGGATGAGTAGGATGTGACATGACACAATCCTCCCCACTGGCTGCACTCCTCCTGCCATACCTGCCGTCTGGTGCACTGCACAATACCTTTGCGTCTTCATCAGCCTCTGACCATTGGTGGAACTTTCTAGAAGCCCTTCTCTTTCACTATCAGGGTTACTTCACCACTCACGCTCAAGGACAGCAAATAAGCCCAGGCCTCGGTTCATCTGTAGAATTAGCAAATGATGCAGTTAGACATTGAGGTATGAATCCAGGTATTGTTGGGTGCAGGTTCACTTGCTTTATATCACAAGATGTTGTGTGGCTTGGTTGGATGGCATGTTTGTCAAGGTCATGGGGTTTTAGATAGGAGGATACAGCACAGAAAAGTCACAACAGAGCTGTCATGCCCTGACAATTTCAGTCCCTGGATATGTGGGTTGTCAAGTAGTCTGTGTGGCAAGGTTGTTTTTATAGAGTATTTCGGCTTAACTGTCACTCATAATTTCTCAGGTAGGAATCAGGTATAAATGTCATTCGTTCACAAATATATCTGTCTGAATTATGGTATAAACACTAAAATGAGCTCAAGGCCTCTGTTAATAAGCCAAGCATTTTGTATTGAAGGACAGAGTTACTGTGCATGACAGTGGTTGTGTCTTTAGATATAGACACACCATTTTGCAGCCATTTAATTGATGCTGAATTTGAGTAGGAGGTTAAAAGGTTATATTTAAATTGCTGGACAGTCTAACTGTATGTCTAGCCATGTTGGCTTAGAGGTTAGAGCTCCTTAATTCGATTCAAATGGAGGGAAATGGATCATGAATTTCTGTCAGAGTAGAGGAGAAGATGATTAGCACTTCATAGCAAGCTGTGATCAATTGACATCTTAGGAGTTGACAATCTGATTTGGTCCATTGATTAGGTATTAGCATTCAATGACTAATCCGCCTTCTGAGAATTGAAATTGCCAATCAATTTGGTGTTCAGTATTCCATAGCGAAGCAGATGGCTCACTAAGTCAACGACGCAGTGGGAAGGAGGATTGGATCCCATTGATCAACTAAATGTGGATCATCAGTTAAACGAAACCTATCACAGTGTACCAGATGCCACATTGTATTAGTCAGACATTATCAGTATTAAGATAATTAAAGTTTAATTAGCGTGATTACAAGATTGGTGGATCATTTGATAAGGAAAACATGGATAGTGACGAGAGATTTGTATGATCACTTGTATGTTTGTGTCTTCTATCTCTAGGGTAACATGAGAGAGTTATTTCAGTGTGTAGCGTGAAGTGACTTGACTGAGCGAGGAGATTTTAGTCCAGTGTAGATATGGAATCTTGTTGTGCAATTAGTCAAAAATAGTTTATATTAAAATTCAACACAATTAATTCACATTATCTTTCCCATGTCAGCTATTTAAAGTTTCTCTTATGTGTGTTTTCTTCAAAATGCCTAACTTGTATCCAGGGATGTTTCAAAAATGTTCAAGACAATAAAAATATTGCAATCAATACGGCCATTTTAATACAACTATTTTTGTTCATTTAATACTTTTCTGTTTTAACAAGCATAGTGTGTACTTAAGGTACCAGCTAAATGAAATTTTGGGGCAAAATGACCGTGTGTGAAAGATTAGCTACACAGTGTTAACATGACATGATTGATTTCACTGCAACCCTTTAAACGAGCAAAACTATTGGAAGGCAAATTAATAAATAAATAAACCCAAATTCAATTAATTCAGTGTGCGGTGACTTTGCCTTTTTTTCTCATCTGAAAATTGGATAACACAGGAACATTCAATCAGTGTGGCTCAGATAATTCAAGAGCTCATCATTTTGAGAAAGCCTTTGCAGACCATTACAAACCATTAACACAGCCAACCAGATGACATTGTATTGGGTTTTGAATGAGATGGCAGAGGTGGTGTTCCATCAATGAAATTCTCATGGGTTAAACTGGTTTACACACTGTCTTGAAATCAAACGAAAGGGAGATTTTTTTTTTAAAGGCTGTGTGTAATTGTTTGTTGATAAAAATTAAACAAAACGTGACACAAATCTAATTAGATACATTTATTTTCGGGCACAAGCTCCAATATGTTGTCCCTTCTGAATATATCTTTAATTATTATTGTTCTGTACACCTTTCAGGTAGAAGCCCAGTTAGTGAGGCATTCATACCAATTGCTTGCTGTACCCTTTGAGATATTGAAAGCCCCCCCTCCCCCCATCTTCACGACCTGGGCAATAAGGGCATGATCGCTCCTGTGCTCAACACGCTTCTCCCCCATCTGAGCCTTTCTCTTCAATTTCCTCGTCTCTATCGGGCCCTCAGACGATTTGTCATGGATCAGATGAGACAATTTGTCATGGATTAGTGCACTTAAATGTCTGTGATGCAGGGAGCAGCCCGTGGAAAAGCTGAAGAATCCTATTACAGTGATTTTTATGGCATTTTGGGGGATGGGTAAGGGCTGGTAGTCGAACTGGAACTCTTGTATTGTATGTGAGCTTCATACGTTCACTTTTCTGGGCGCTCTCTTTCTGTTTGCTGTTACAGGATTGCTGACTCATGCACAATAGTTCTTGGAGGAAGTTTCATTGATGTCTACAGTATGCCAACTGGGGAATGTGGGATACTGGGAGTCTGGTTACCGTAGATACTCCCTTTTTCTATTCAGGACTAGCAGCTAGACTGTAACCAAGGCCTATTATTATTGCTGTAGCATTACAAAAGTATTAGTGTAAATCAATACCAAAACTGCATAAGCATCTTTCCTAGATTAATACTTGTTTCAATTCCAGTCATCAATCCTGCAACATTCCATATCAAAAAGTTGTGAGGGAGAAAGGGAAACTGCAGCTCTCTAATGCTTGTGGGCTCTGTTTAGTAAATTTAATTTTGCGCCAGAGAAATAACAAGGACATTAGTGTTTGCTGAGCGGTGCACTGTTTCTTGGACAGCATCATATCCTGCTCGTCCAGAGGCACATCTCTTTGGATGCATAACAGAGTATGATCCTTGTGGCCTCTTAGGTCTGATAAACATACCAAACTGCCTTACAGACCGCACCCTCTCACAAGTTATTTGAATCGTCGATGTCTAGATCCAACCGGTTTGCACAAACAGAACCAGAATGTTGACTACTGTTGTTACATTCTGGAGCGTCTCCCGCTGGAGATCATGCTAGGACAATATGCATATTAAGCGCTGCACCACACTGAGAAAAAGATCCCATTATGCCCGGTTGCATCTCGCTCTTGTTCAACCACACACCCTCATGAGTGTCATAGCGCAATGTGCTGCTAGCTAAAGCATTGCTAGCAGCACATTGCTATGCAGCCCAGATCATTTGCATCATGTCTGGACATCATTGCACATAACTCTGTGCACTGTACTGTGTTCTCCCTGACAACTGCAATGAGCATGAAATAAATAGCGAGGCATTTACTCCATCACAGTCCTAATTACAATGCCTTACCATTTGATCAGGTACCACTTCAAAAACAGTGAAGGAAACAGAAACAAATATTGGAATCACTACAGCTCAAATGGGCATCGATTGAGGCCAGCAATGGCTCAAGTCACACTGCTCAACATTGAAAGAGTTGACACAATAACCTCTCCCTTCTTTGCCTTTTTGCGGCACTACTGTATATGAATGTGTTCAGGAAAGAACTAGTATCATAAATGAAATTGAAGGATGCTAATCAAATCAACACACTACTGCATTTTTCCCTACTGCTTAGCATTTTCTTTTAAGGAACTGTTTGTACGATGAAGTTCTGGGGCCTCGGTGGTATTAGGCGCGCATACACTCTCAACCACTTAAGCCATTTTATCTGATTGAATATGCAAAGGAAGGTCAGAACTTCCACCCCATTTTTCATGAATAGTTATCAATCTTGTGCCGGTGAGTGATTGTAGCCCTGCCCCAAATGACTCCTTGGCTCCCTCTCGCGCAAGGAAAATAACTCAATTTGTCTTGTCTGATATGCCTTGATGAGACAAACTCATATTGCCTTATCTGTCTCTTATCATCGCCAAGCCCCCAATGATGTCAAGTCCTTCAGAGAGGTGCGAGCTCTTTCTTAAGATTCGCAAGCAGAAAGGAGACGCAGTGACCAGAAAGTCTCATTTTTTTCTGTTGAGTATGAAGACCTTGCTGTGTAATGAGGTCTGGGGAAGCTGTTCAAACAGGGCCAATTATGTACAGGCCTGAAAGATGTTGAGTGTGAATATAGCACACCTGTTTCTATCAGAGGCCAACTATGTTTGCCTTTTTCATTTCCCTCCCAACATCACTTCTTTCTATTAAATCTTTCTGAAAGGGGAGGGGCTGCTTGCTGGCTTCACCCACTGAGTTTGAATGCCACGGATGAAGAGGTATCTGTCTGCTAATTTGTAGCTACATGGCCTGTCTGTCAGGTAGATTGAATCAGTCTCATTGTGTGGGCAGAGGAGGCTGGGAGATGAATTGTGACTGGGGTCTGTCAGCGTCTAAGTGTCCACACTGTCATTAGGACTACTCTGCTTATTATGTGTTCAGGGACTCGGTTCTCCGGGAGCTCTCCCATTGTGGTACGAGCTATATAGGCTCCCATAGTCTCTCACTGCAGGCTGTCAAGCACACACATTATTCTAGGGAGCATTCAGAAGCAGCATGCGGCCTTTCAGGAGTTTGCATTTATTATCTCCTTATCTTTAAAGGCACTCTAAAAGACTGTTTCACCTGGGCTTTCTTTTTTGTCCTCTTTGTATAGCGTCGATACCCTGGAGAGTAGAGCGGATAATTCTGGTTCTGTCATTCTAAAAGCCAGTACATATGAAAGTTGTTGTCAATAATATGAATTGTCATTTTGGAGCATGCTTTTTTTAGGCCGTGATTACCATGTTCAGTTACAATCCATTTGTTTTCTATCTGTCTTGCATTCGTAACACTAGTAAGCCACTGGTGGCCAAAAGCAATATTGTACAATTGAACAATTATATTGAACTATCATCCACATTCTTTTCCAGCACTATGCTTTATCCCTCAACAAGGTCTTTCTCATCCATTGATGAAAGCTAAAATTGACATATTAGCTCATTGACAACAAAGGAACAGAGAGAAAAAAAAAAAACACAATAAAAGATTCAGCTAATAGTCCCCCAATGTGGGAGGTGGTGGTGGGAAAAGAAATTGACATGTTAGTGGATTCAAGAAAAATGGACATCATAGCAAAGTGCCCATATTCTACCTTCCATGGCCACAGCACACGGACGCAGTCAAGCAAAGGGGGGCCCTATGGCCTGAGATAGCACCTCCACTTGAATGAAATTTGAAGTCTTTAGCGGAATGTGCATCTGTCTGATACAATTGTGGAAGCACCCTCCAGATCTCTCTCGGCGTCTAGTCATTTCCTGCATTCACTCGTTCAATTGCTTGTGCCAAATGACTCATGCAGAGCTGGAATATTATTCAGTCTTCATGCAGAAGGCAGGGAACCACCACAGAATAGCAAAAAGCAGAGGCAGTGCTCAAGATCACAGAAGGGGCGTGTGTGTGTGCGAGAGAAAGAGAGAGAGAGAGAGAGAGAGAGAGAGAAACAGACAGACAGAGAGACAGAGGGAGAGGCTCATATCTTTTGTAATAACGTATAATAGGGTTCCTCAGCTCCTTGGTACCTTTCCTGGGCATGCGATTTGCATCGGGAAAAAGAGAGAGAGAGAGAGAGGGAGAGACACACACACACACACACACACATGCCCTTCTCAAACTCTTCCTCAACAAATTAGAGATGTCAAGCACAACCTACACAAGTGTGGGCTGCAGGGGAGACACAGTAGAGAGGGTGGTGACAGTGGGATTGGGGAGGTGACAGCCAGGGGCTGGAGGAGGTGATACAGAGAAACACAAAAATTTCCCTTATTAGGGGATCGAGTGTGTGTGTGTGTGTGTGTGTGTTTCCATGTGGTGAGAGGTCGACTTACTCGACACGACACTGCAGAGCAAAGTGTGGAACAGAGTACAATTAGAATCAGTTCTATCAGAATCAGTTTTATTGTTCAAGTAGACTTACTTTCACATAGAATCTGACTTTGATAGATGATAACTCTATACCAGGGCTATTCAATTAAAATTTCATTTGGGGCACATTTCAGAACCAAGATCTTAAGTTGGGCCGCACATTTTCAGCAGTCATTAACAATTTTTCACAAACTAAAACCATTTTTATTTATTTTTTTAAAGATTGAGAATGCATGCAATTTATATCTCTAAAATGAGGTGGGGTGGAGGAGGAGGCATTAACTAGCTTGGTCTGTTTCTGATATTCTGGGTGCGTTGAGAAACAACAATCTCAAACAACAGCTACAATCTGCCACTCTAATAATGGAATAACACTCCACAGTTCGATAAAGACGAGCTTGTTATTTTTCTGTGACTAAAACGAACGGTTTCTGATAGATCAAAATGAACATAAACCAGCAGGTTAAAATAGCATTTAATGTATCAGTTGTTTGACAATTAAGGACCATGAACGATTTTGATAGTTTTTTTACCTGCCATTTTTTTACCAGCTTATGAGCTTTAATTCATAAATCAATCCAGAAGTGGTATATTTCCTAAAATCTTTGTCTAGCAGTTAGCACTGTTTTCATTCAGACTGACGTCACGCTCTGCTGCTCTCTCCCTTCATCCGGAGTGGCCGTTGAACGCTCTGAACACGCTCTAAACACGAAAGTGTGACGCTCTGAATAAACGAACGACAATTCTGTCCACACTCAGAAAAGTAGAGTGTAGGCTACTCGGAGAGCTCGGAGTGTCAGTTTACGAACGCACCCTCTGTAAAAGACCCAATTTCCGTTCTGGAGGCTCGTGAATGGTGTTTAACATTTACTGCTGGAGTGCCGTCCGGGCCGCATGTGAACCACGTCTGGGCCACATGTGATTGAATAGGCCTGCTCTATACACTCAACATACATGAACTAACATGGTTTAGTATACTTTCAATAGAAAACTAGAAATATACAATAGAAATAACAATAGACAATAAAAATAACAATATACGTACTGTGTTTACACCCAGATGTAGTGTAGACACCCAGATGTACAGTAGTATAGACACCCAGATTGTAGTGTGCAAGATATAGATAAAAGATGAGGTTCGTAGTGTGTAAATGTAGTGTGCAGGAGGATACATATGGAATAATAAAGTCTACAAGAGTGCACCGAGGGCACCAGGAAGTGGCCGGGTGAATATGGCCGGCTGCATGTGATGGCATCTTTGGCCTCCCTCAGGGCAAAGGAGCAAAGTGGCATTCTGAAAAAAGAAAATGTTTTATCTTGGTGAGGCCAAGGTTCAGAGGTTGACGGCATTTGCCCCTGCATCCTCCCATCGCAACACCACCCTTTGTCAAGTTGAACACACCTGAGGATTTGTGTGTGTGTGTGTGTGTGTGTGTGGGGGGGGGGGGGGTGATGTAGCTGTAAAAATAGAGAAAGACAAAGCTACTGAACACATGGTGCTCAAAAGCAGGATGCTCACACTCGTGCTCCGACACGGTAGATTACTTTTTTTATTGCCACAACATTTAGCTCCTCAACACACTCAGCACCTTTCTCCTTTTCTGCTTGGCCAAGCCACGGTTGAGTCTTCCACGCCCACCCCACCATAGCACAATGGGCATAATGGAGGTGTTCCCGGAGGAGCAAGTAAATATTTCAAACCTCTGTACCATAATGTGTTCACATGACAGATACTGTACAGTAGCGAGCTCCAGCACCGCACGCATTGCTGCTAAAAGGCCAGATTTGCCTGCCGAAGTAACGCGCGCAGACGCGGAGAATTACGGGGATGGTGGGAATTAGCTGAAGCACCACTTTAGATGGCGAATCGATGAATGAGATTCAAATTACACTTCTGAGATGAAATTCCCTTTCGCCCGGAGTATCAGATGCAATCCAACAGCAATAGAGCCGGGGAGGGCAAACGGCTGTGGCGAGACAGACTCCAGCTGAGGAGTGTTTTTCTGAATGATGATCATCAGAGCTGGTGGGCTGCAAAGCAAGATGCATGCCATACTTCACACCGGCTTAATCACATTAATAGAATGGGTCAGACTTATAGCCCCATTTGTCGAGGCCAATTAGAAACCATTTACGATTATCTAAACATTTAGTTTAGACTAAACATAGAGTTATTTTGAAATATTGAGAGCTGTAGAGATGCTTTATGTATATTTTTTGTCATCCTGATGGTTGTTTCCATGGCATTTTTTCAACAATATTCCCAATGAGAGTTCCACCTCTCAGTTTTCTTATCCTAGTCCTGCTTACACTGGCAAACCGGAAGGTTGTTTCTCTGACTCAGCCTGTGAAAGTAAGTGCGAGTTAGGCGAGGCTGCGGGCGAAGGTATGTGAAGGATGTGGCGGATCCATCTTCCCCGCAGAACGATGTCTGACATTTATCATCATCTCATGTGGCAGAACGGCTGGCTGGCTAGCGTCGTCTCCAAGAGCGACTCTCTGCCGCCTGGACATTTGCATCTTCCTGCTGGTGTGGTGGTGGCGGCTGTGCCGGGGCTCTGACCAGGCAGGAGCTGTGGCTGGGGCTCCACAGACAGATGGTGTCCATTTGATCAGGAGTGGGGCTGTATATTGTCAGGCGGGGAACAGCTTAACGAGTACCTGTCACCGGGTCCTCACGAGCGACGCCACCGCCTCAGCCTCTCCTGCCATAAATATATTAACCTTTTTAGAATGCTCTGCTTGCCGCACACCTGCCCGTGCTGCAACACATAGGTCCTGGGCATGCCAGAGGGCATGAGGCCAAAGAGTGTGTGTGTGTGTGTGTGTGTGTTTGGCTGTAAGCGAAGCATACACACACACACAAACACAGCCACACACACACATACACACAGCAGTCTCTCTCACTTTGTCTCTCCCAATGTGTGTATGCCTGTAATACATGTATGAAAAATGACCACATTACTTTCCAATGCAACTAGCGTCCTGGCCAGGAAGGGAGTCGTGATGCCATTTGGCCATTTCCACATGTGAAGACAACAATACCGCCTCCTCTCCTGCAATCTGTTCCGATGGACAGCCAAAGCTGTGCTCCGTTGATGCATAACATTCTAGGCCTTTTTCGGTCCGTGCTCCAGCTTTTAAAGCTGTCAGTCACAAGGCTCTTGCTGTCATGTGAGCGCAGCGATGCTGGATTTTTTTCCACACTATTGCAACAGTTACTTTTTTTACCTGCTTTTCCTTCAACATTCATAGCCTTTTCTAAGTAGGGATTATTCATCCTCTGATAGGTTGCTATTGCAGATCGGGGCATATGATATGTAAATATAATGATAATATTTTACTCTGACTTGGCACCCTATCAGAATCCTCATTATGCTGTCTATCGTGATGGTCATGGCATTCAGAACATTTTCAGGGATCACATTCTAATGTTATCTTGTCACATTGGCAAATTCAATTTTAGATGGCTAGATGTTAAAGTCAAGAAAATCCCCCTTCTTTCCTTTCCCTTTTCCCCCTTTTGCTGGAGAATCAGACTTTTTCTACTTTGCCCAATAGACAACTGAATAGCCTGGCATGGAAACGTGTCAGCGGTTTAAATAAGCCAAAACTGTGAGAGCACCTCAAATTGCTAGATATTTGATAGGTCAGTATGACAGCTGTCGGAAAGGCGACTTTGCCGTGTGTCAGAGAACACTGAAAACGGTGCCTATTGGACGAGTGAACATTTTGGTCAGCTCATTTGTCACTTTTCGAAGTTAGGATTTGTCCTCAACTGCATTAAATCTAAACTATGTGGGGCGGAAAACATTGTACTGTATGAGAATATGGCGTTGTCTGTACTGAGAATTGAAATCACATGTTGGAGTTGGAGGTACCAAATGTACTGTGGCATTTTAAAATGCCCTGTCTACCCATGTTGCCTTGTTTGTGAAATTATGCAATGGATTATTTAATGCATCACAGAAGCCTTGTTTGTGTTGCAGAGCTCAGAAGTTATTTTATAACATAAGGCAATCTGTTGTGGTTCATATCCACACACTTCAAACAACAGCAGTTGTTTTGTTTAAATTTGAGTGTGTCTGCATGTTGTTGCAAGATCTGCAAAATTTAAACTACAGGCTCCATCACTGAGATGACACATAGTAATTACTTTGATGTCCAAACAACACCAAACCTGGCACCACAGTTGATTGTGACATTAGCAAGACAGCAACCAAAATTGATCGAGCGAACGTTTCATGGACCACATACATAGATATACAGTAAAAACACAAAAACACATTAGACAGGCTTTAATGTGGGTCAATGAACTCAATTGTTGAAAATCTCAAAGGGCATAATTAAGTCAGGCTTCCATCTTTGTTTTGAGTTTCAGGACAAATAGTTTTAGATGAGTCAGAATACCACCCAGATGTTTATTCCTCATCCCAGACACAATTACAGAAACGAAAGATTTTCTCTGGATGCTTTGGTCTGCCTGTGAAAAGAAGCAGGAGTGTTTGTTGTGAGATAAAGTGCCTGTCTAGATAAACACCCGCCCCGAAGCCATGCCTTTCTCTTCCTCTGTGCTTCTGTGTGTGTTGTCTTAACCCAGCTGTACTTTATTTCCATTCTGTCAGGTCACTAAACACATTGGCATGCAAACATTTCATAATGTGCTTCTTTAGGTTTGGAAAAAAACAAACAAACAAACAAACAGTGAAGAAATTATTGTCAAGCACCTCTGGCATTTAGCATTCAACTCTAGCGCTTCACTGCAGGGAACAGCAAACCAGGAGAGAAAATATTAAACAATAGGTGTTCTTTTTGCTTCAGAAGCTTTATTTACTGAATAAACTCAGTGGTTCATGTAGAGGTACAACGCTTGAATGCTCTAAAAAGTCAGTCACGTTATTCCCATCTCCTCTGTGTGTTGCTTAGGGAGCAAAAAGACTGAGGCAAGTAAACGTCTGGCCCAAAGTCTGCTTTATCCCTCTTTCTGCTCAAGATCTATTTCACTTCCTGTCACAAACCGCTGAAATGTTCCCCTTTAGAACAAGCTAAGGGCTTGTGCAGACGAGATGGTACAGTAACACTCCAGTGCTTGGTACATTACTCCTAAATGTCCTTAATATTTTAGTACCGTACATGATAGCGTCGGCTTTAACACTCGAAAGCTCTTTGTGTGAACGCTGAACCTGAAATCATTCTTAGGCCATTGAACAGTGAGTGGTAGAATGAGAGAGAGAGAGAGAAAGAGAGAGAGAGAGAAAGGAGAATGAGAGAGAGAGCACATTTTAAAGCACTGGCCATAGGTTAACGGAGGCAGTGTAATCCCCAGAGATTATGGATGAAGTTATTATGTGTGGGACGGTGACAGCAAGGCAGAGCCATTCGGCGTGAGCGATGGGCAGGAAATGTGAGAGCCATGCCTATTCGCCTCCCCGTTGCCTCCGTCGCACCGCTTTTCATTCGTTCCGGCAATTTCTGGGAGGTGACTGTCTGGGAGTCAGATGTGATGTAGCAAAAAAAAACAAAATCGTAAATTGTCAGTCTTTTACGTTGAGGGACACTGGCCATTTTGAAGGGCACTGTTCATCTCCTTAGAGGTGGGAGGTGGTGATGGGGGGGTGGGGGGTTGAGAGGGTAGTGGTGGAGTAAGTGGGGTTGTTGTTTCTGCAAGGCCTCATGTGATGTGAGACTTTGTCATGGGAAAACAAAAGAAATATGAAATTCATAGGATTCCATCATCGTTCCCTCCCTCCCTTTCTCTCTCTCTCTCTCTCTCTCTCTCTCTCTTCACATTCCACCTCCCATGACCTGCAATGCTCTGTTGCCACTAATGACTTTTTGTCAGGAAACTGAGGTTCTAATGACAGGCTCCCAGGCCACTGTGGTGTAGATCATCTAAACCTGCCCAGAAAGCCGAATGAAAGAGGGAGGCAGAGAGGGAGGAAAGAGAGAGAAAGAGAGAGGGAGGGAGAGAGCACTCTGTACACAGACTATACCGACATATTTCATCTTCAGTATTTGCAGAGAAATTACCCAGCAGAGATTCCAAAAAGAAAAAAAAAGTTTCAATTTGTCTTAAATCAGGAGTCCCTCTTGGGCTCTTACAATATGACTGCCTTGCCTTATAAGTGCCCAGGAGGAGCTACTGCTATCCCCACTCCCCCAAAATCCAATTTCTGGTTCATACTTTGAAAAGTAATTAGAGATTACTGGGAAGAAGAAAGAAATGTTCTGTGCTGGCTTGCTGCATTTGGGTTGTCGGTTCCAGTGGACCAGTGAAGCACTGCATGTTTTACGAGATGAAAGCTAATTCTCATCAGAAGGCCTTAAAGAATCTTTTGCTGTCTTAATGTTAATATGGCCTTGTGTGACATCGCCCAGGACATTAGTCAGAGGTCAGGCAGCTTAGGCTGACGAGCACAGACAGCTTTTCCAACTTTAAAGGGCCTGTCTGGAACTCCTGCTGCTCCAGCGCCCCAACACAGCTTCTTACCCCCTCTAAAGCACCCATTACGCCTTCACTCTCTTCTATTTCTCCCTTCTCTCTCACACACTATTCTGTCTCTTTTTCACTTTCTTTCCATTACTCTCTCTCTCTCTCTCTCTTCCCCATCACTCATATGTATTCCTTTTCTTTAGCCTGGTCTTGCCATCCTTTGCCTCCATCTGTCTACACTTCTTTGCTCGTGTCGACCTTGCTTTCTTTGCGTTCCATCGCTCATCAGCATCCTTTACCTTATTCTCTGCCTATTCCCTCATGCTCAGGCTTGCTTCCCGCTCTATGTTATGCCGGCTACATTCATTGCCTCACTCCCTCGCCCGTTCCCTGTCCTCGGCAGATGCAGCTGGCGATTGCCTGGCCCTGCCTCAGAGGGGAACGAGCCGTCATTATTTTTTAATCACCCCCCCATATCTCATGACACTGCCTGATGCGAAATGCATTTTGTGGGATCCATGTTTTCAGACTTCACATCTTGTTTTAATCAGGGGATCGTCTCCCTTCACATTCCCCTTGACGTCATTGAGCATGGATGAGCCTCTTTCTCTTTCCATCTTTCTCTCTATCTTTTTCCACCTCTCTCACCCTCATTCTCTCCTCGCATATCGGTTGCAGTATCAGTGCTCCACTTGGCTTGAGCCTGGACCCTAGTTGAGATGAATGATTGGACCCTCTCTTGCCTCGGGGGGCGAGGGCTAAGCCTTTCTGGGCATGCAAGCAGCTGTGAGCTTCCAGAAGATTGACTGTGTGGACATGGACTGTTTGATCACCAACTAGCCCTCTGTGTGGAGCTACCCCTGTCCCTACTCTATTCACCTCTTTACATTATCCAGTGAAGCCAAAGCATGGCATTTTTACTAAATCTCACCATGAAGTTCTGCTTGCACCAGGAACAGATTACAAATAGCAAACACACTTGATAAAATCAAACAAATTGCTAAGGATTATAGACCTATTATTATATACAATGGTGCCTGTTAATGGCTATGTGGCTAAATGGCAACATCCAAAGCTACTGGAGGCAAAGCCACAAGCTTGAAATATTTCCCATTCAATTCTGGGAAGCCATCAGAGCTTTGGCATGGTAGTAAGGCTATTAGTATAGACTATCATAGTACACTGTGGGTGTTCTGTGTTATGTAGAGAAGTGAGCAGCCCCAGCCAACGCCACTGGACCCTGGTAGAGATGAATGATTGGACCCTCTCTTGCCTCGGGGGGTGAGGGCTAAGCCTTTCTGGGCATGCAAGCAGCTGTGAGCTTCCAGAAGGTTGACTGTGTGGACATGGACTGTTTGATCACCAGCTAGCACTCTGTGTGGAGCTCCCTGTGTCCCTACTCTGTTCATCTCTTTACATTATCCAGTGAAGCCAAAGCATGGCGTTTCCACTAAACCTCACCATGAAGTCCTGCATGCACCAGGAACAGAATACAACAGCAAACACACTTAATGAAATTGGACACATTGCCAAGGACTATAGGGCAATGATTATACTCTAGTGGCCATTAATGGCAACAGCCAAAGCCAAAGCAAGGCCATAGGCTTGAAATACTTTGCATTCATTTCAGGGAAGCCATTAGAGCTTTGGCATGGCAGTAAGACTATTGTAGGACAGACCATACAGCGTTATATGTGTTCGGATAGAGAAGGAAGCAGCCCTAGCCGACGCCTCGGTGAGAATAATATCTGCGGAAGTGCACAGGCACTCTTCCCGTCGACTTTGTTTGTATAATGGAGCGGCGTGTGCAGAGGGGCGATGGCACCGGAGCAAATATTGATATATTTTTGCAGATCAGAGTAGAAATATGCAGAGGATCACACGCGGAGGATCTCCCAACCGTCTCCAGTGGGGGACGAATCCAACTTGTCTGGCAGATCACAGAGCGTTCAGTGTAGCCCTGAACCAGAGCTAATAGGTCACAGTTCTCTTCATTATTCATGATTCATGTGCCATGGTAGTTTTTACCATACTAAGCCAGTGAGAACAAGAGTGAATAAAAAGAGAAAGAATGGAGAAAAAGAGAGAAATGGGGTGCATAGAAAGGGAGATTAAATGATATTCAGGTGAGGGTGAGAGGTGGGGTGAATTGAGGGAGGGACAGAGGGGAGGAAAAGTGAGTGATCTCTGTCTCCACGGGGATAACCTCTGAACTTCCGCTCAGCTTCTGGCCACCACCCAGGAGTCAGAGTCGACCAGTCCCACAGTTCTCCAGTCAGCAGTGCTCAGAGAGTATTCCTTCCTGCTTTTAATGGCGAAGGATCAGTACACCAACAACTACTGAAATATCCACACTACAGGATAGAGAGAGAAAGAGAGAGAGAGAGAGAGAGAGAGAGAGAAAGAGAGGAGGAGTGGGAGGGAGGGAGAGAGTCAGACCTGGGAGGGGTATACAGGGGCTTTGATCTCCAGCACAATACCCACATGAGATCTCTCCCCAGGCCCTTTGATATGGTTACAGGCTCTTAGTGGATGATTAGGACACGCGGCCCGTCTAAGGTTAGCGTAATGGGAGGAAATGGAGGCCTGGTGCTCTTTAGTGGGAGGAAGCGTGAGGCTTGCTATTTAAATATAGGATTAATTATGCTGCAGGGGAGAGGGGCCGGGCAAAGGGGAGGGTGGCGGGGAGAGGGGCGTGTGGAGAGGAAGGGAGAGAGTCCTTCTCGCCCTGGAGGATGGCTCCACAGACGGCAATTAAATTTCTCCAGAAGCCATGGCATCTTTGTGTGTGTGTGTGCGTGTGTGTGTGTTTGTGTGTGTGTGTGTGTGTGTGAAAACAAAAAAAAGGTCTTGTGAAGTACCGTAATGAGTGTGTGTGTGTGTGTGTGTATTTGTGCTTGCATAGCAGATAATTTCACCACTGGAATGTGTTTGCATACCAGGCATTCTGCATCCTTTATCCTTATTTTTTTTTTTTGGTGTGTGTGTGTGTGTGTGTGTATGCCTGTGTACATGTGTGTGCGTGCGTGTGTGTATGTGTGTGTGTCATTGTTTAAATGTGCATAGAATGCACTTCATGCCTATGTGTATGTATGTACGTGTGTGTGTGTGTTTGTGCATGCTCGCCGCAGCAGCTGGTGTAACATGGACCATGAAATATTAATGTGCATCCCTGACTTAACGATTCATAATTTTTTTGCAGGACACTCACCAATCACCTCTCCTTATAATTAGTTTATGTTCTTGTTTAGGGGGAAAATGGGGGCGAAAGTCAGAAGAATGGACGAGATGAAATGAGAATCCTTGGACTGTACAGTAGTACAGCGGTCTCTGGGAAATGCTGCTGATAAATCAGTGAGCACAGTCCAGTTGCGCAGTAATATGCTTCTGACATTGAGTGTTGGTGCAGCCTCCATTCACCACAGAACTCATATGAGAGAGTGGACTCTGCAATAGGATGTTTTATTAATAATGACAAATATGCAGAAAGGGGGGTGGGGTGTGTCTGGGTGGAGACAATTTTTAACACATTTGAGTTTATAAGTTAATCGTGTGTTCATCTGAAGGGTGCGAGTATGTCATACGAATACGACCATGTTGGTTATTACTCAAGATTAGAATTGATTCATGCCAAAGATCAACATTTCACCATGATTAAGAGAATAGAACTGTCTATCTCTGTTTTTATCTCCTTCTCTCTTTTTCTCTCCCTTCACACACACACACGCACACACACACACTTATCTGTAGCCTGGTGCCTGGTGTATTTTGTCTTACAAGATTTGTGGTCATGATGCAAGAGATTTCTGTTCTGGACAAACACAAATGTGCATTTCGGTGGTTCTTAATTGCACACGATGATGTTATGCGGGATAACGATATGTCTGTTTAGCAAATTTGTGAAAGGCATATGTACTAGGCAGATTTGGATAATCTAGTGTAATCTTTGTCATTACCAGTAATGTATTTGAGTAGGACATATGTTGGCTAGGTGGATTGGATATGTGTGAACTGAGAAACAGGCACGTTGTGCAGAGATGTACATAAACATATTGACAATAGAATGCATAGTGTCATACTGTACTCTGAATGGCTGTGCTCAAACATGTGTACAAAGAATGTCTTTGTACTTAGTGATGTGTAAAAAGTTCATCAAACATGCAGTGTATATGCACACGGAGAGAAAGTATAATGTAATATAATCTAAGTATAATGTAATATAATGTAATCTAACCTAATCTGATCTAATCTAATCTAACCTCTGTCGAATACATATTTTACTAACTCCATCTAAACACAGATGTCACATGAACACACTATTTCAGCATGTTTGCATTAGGTCAAGAGCACATATTTGTCACTAATGTTTAGCTAATGAAAACATTGTCGGGTTAAAGCAAGAAGATGCCATCTAAAGCAGTTCCAATACACCACCAAATCAATCCACAAAAATGTGTTGCTCAGAAACACAAATAAACATGTTTCAAAACCATACTAAAGCAACAGTGATGTGGCTTTTACATATCAAAGAGGCATCCAAAGGGGGTTCACCTATGTGTCAGGTTGTGAGCAAGGATCACATTGGGTTTCCTGGAGTGAAGAGTCGAAAGAGAAAAGCTGCCTAAAAAGGGCTTTTCACTCACTGACATTAATAAGACTGCTGTCCCATTGGCGTTTTCGCCCTTTTCCCGCTTTGTGCCGGAAAGGTCAGCTCGTGGAGAATATATCGACACGGACGGTCATAGATATGTCCACTGGCGACAGCGAGCACATTTTTATCTCGCAAAACGCACACAGTGCAGTGACTAATGAAGACGGATCCAGTGTATAATGTGGAATGGGGACTTTTCGGTGACAAATCTTGGCAGCGCTAGCGGTTGTTGCTGGGTGAGAAGAGCGTGCTTCCTCAAGAGGATTAGGGTTTCAGAGGCATTTACACAGATCTGGCATGGGCAACCCTGCCTAAGACATGGTGCAGGAGGTCTACATATTAGTGTGGAAATAGATAGAAAGATCTGGAAGAAATAACACTTTAGAAATCTGGTGTTTATTTTGTATGTATATTATATACTATATATATTATCTCATTATACAGTACTGTTTGCATGCTATATAGTAAATGAAAAGAGTACTCTAAAAGTCCAGACCACTGGCAGCACCAAATCTCCAACAGTTTGCTTAGGATGCATTCCAAGAAGTAGGCTCTTTTACAGCCTTACTTGACATGCTGCCCCAGTCCTCAAAGGTGATGAATAGTGTTTTTCTCTCCATTTCCCTCACACATCAAACCTGCAGCATGTGCTGTATACTTTCCCCCATCAAACCTACAGCATGTGCCGTATATACAGACTCCTCTCCTCTTTAAAAGAGTGTGTTGCTCTCAAACTAACAGAGTAAGGTAGATGGAACAAGATGCACCGGTGAGCGGGCAGCGCTTCCTCGACAGCAGCGCCAGCCAAATCCTGGCAGTGCTCTGTCGGATGCCTGCGGCGCTGTGAAAAGTTAACTGCAGCCGGACGCTTCGGCTCACAGCAGAGGTGAGCTGGGCGATCGGCGGGGAGAGAGACCTTTGTTATTCCCCTTCATAAAACCCTCCCAACAACAATAGCACTGGGCTTCCCCTGGCCTCTGAGGCCCCTGCAACCACCGCTCTAATAGACTTATGTAAACAGGTCCCACTGAGCCAGGTTTGTGTTTTCTTATACTCACATCTCAGCACCCCTCTACCCTCCCTCTCTTAACACACAGCTTTTTTCTTCTC
>JAGFZM010000070.1:55536-75835 GCA_017657215.1 Limnothrissa miodon
GGGCCTTTGGCATCTGGAGCCTGCCACAGCTTTTATGTCCCTGCCCAGCCCTAAGCTGCCATGACGACCACCTTAGGCCTGAGAGAGATCCTCTGTTCTCTCTCTCTCTCTCCTTCTCTTTCTATCTATCTCAACGTCTCTCTTGCTTCTTTTATTCCCTCTCTTATAGCTCTTGGGTAGGGAATGGCCGCATCTCTTTAAGGCTCACGGCCTGATTCTAGGGGAAAACAATGAGGTGCTGGAAACATACAGTGGCACTAATTCAGGGTTTTCCGCTTGAAAAGTGCCACCCTCTAACTTGCTCCATGTAAATGTACACAATACAGCTTCTAGAGTAGGCTTTACAAAAGCACAATGATGTTGTAGTACATGGCACCCATCAATTACATGCAGGAAAATGTTTTGCAGGTATGAATTACATAGAAGTGTACAAAGCTAGAAACCCAGCTGCATCCATATGCGCAAGGCCTTTGCAGTTCATTCACAATTCACCAAAACCACATGACCCAATCACATTTACTTATCGAACAAAAGGGCAAGGACAATACATATTGCGAGGAACATATTTCCATTGATATATACTTTAATAGGTCATTAATTTCCATACCATTTAACACGTAGGTAGTATAGGTAATTCTGTGAAATTCTCAAGTTTAAAAACGAAATTGGTCTTGTGTAGTTTTGTCACATAAGAGTTTGTGTTTTACGTGTGTGTGTTTGTGTGAGTGTTTGTGTGTGTGTTTGTGTGTGTGATTGCAAAAGCCTAATGGGAATGAATGGCCTGACAGACCAGCTCTTATGAGGAGGGGACAGGACTCCATCTCACTCGTTCGCCACTTGCCCAATTTCCCCCAGCACACCTGGGGTCTCCTCTATACCCGCACCCCCATCCCTCCACCCGTCCGTCACTAACACCACAACCACCACCTCCCCTTCAGCTCAGTGCACATAATGGTTGGCGTTCAGCTTCTCCACATAAAGAGAAAGGAAACAGAGAGAATGAGTCTGTTGCTTTTTGCCTTGTTGCTAATGCACAGTTGGAATCCCTATTCTTACGCTCACACTACTGGGGGAACGATGCTGGTGATTAAAATTGAAAGGACCACATACCAGGTCTGAAATTGCACCATTGGGCGAGGACAAAAAAGGGACACCAAAGAGAGTGTGTGAGTGAGAGAGAGACTTTTGTGGAGATAATGGACATTAATTACTGCAGTCAGACAACCTTGACATGTGTCAAGCTGATTGATCAGTGCACCCTCAGTCGAAGTGCTGAACAAACAAACAGTGCATCACGCGTGGCTTCCCTGCGGCTTGTTCAAAGCACAGTTGTTATCTCAAGTCGTCCTAGTGTCGTCGTCATTGTGTCTCGGATCGTCTCGCGCGCTTCGTGTGCTTTTGAGTCGTGTCGAGAACCCACATTCAAAGCTCTGAGAGGCTCTCCCACAGACAGACTTTGCTCTTTCTCAATATTGATAAGCCTCCTACTGTACATGAAAGGGACTGGTGGAGATGTGGCCTAACAGAATACAGATGTGCGTGATCAAACAGATTCACCTGCCCACCTTGGCCATTGCACAGACAGAAAAAAAAAAGAAAGAAAAAAAAAACACAGTGGGGCGTGTGGCGTATCAATGACAGATTCCAGAACATAGAGGTGTCATGCACTCCAGGTATACTGAAGCTTGAAAGAAGCCCTGCTTGATTCAGGAGTATCATTAGTTCATACACACATATGTATGTGTGTGTGTGGCAGAGGGGTTTTCTGAATGTGTCTGCATGGCTTTACTCTAGCATATACCCCCACTCCCAAGGGCAGAGGCTTTCTGGTCAGCCAGTGAAGGGAATCATGGGAATGGTTAGGAAACCGGAGCTTTAAACCCAAGCCTAAATCAATGGGCAGAGATGCCTGTAAGGACTGCACTGAGCAAACGGCAAAGCTGAGGCTTTGGCTTCCCGATCATACCACTATCAACATTTCATCTTGATGTGACGGAACGACGCGACCACCGTTTCAGTGCCGTCAGTCATAGGGGAGATTTGTCGAACCTTGTGTCCTATCAGATGAAATCATACACTCTCTCTCTCTCTTTATCTCTCTCTCTCTCTTTCTCTCTCTCTCTCTCTCTTTCACATACACACACACATACTTATACGCAGTTGTCACATACAACAAAGAAATGGTTGGTGGAATGTGTAACACTCCGTTACTGCGATTGCTTAAATAATCTTATGCTTTATTACCTGTCATGTCAATGTCAATTAGTGATCACTCATTTTTCACGACGGTGTGCAATTATCATATCCTGATTTTCAAATATATTTTGCATATTAGTCTGGAAGCTTGTCTTCATTTCTTCCTGTTCACCTGATATAGGGAAGTATTGCAAAATGGACTTTTACCCCATCATGATGCAGGTGGGTTTTATGTCAAATTGTGATGCATTCCATCCTCTTCTCTCTGCAGTCCCTGATCTGATTGGCTGTAGGCATATCCAGTGCCTGCAGATGCATTTCGATCTATGTCTGTGAATCCCTCCCAATGGAAGCTGGAGGTGACGTGAAACTAGCCAGACTGATCTGATCTGCATAGCATATCAGTATGTGTGAGAACCAGGGTATAATTATTACGGAGGGTTGATTGACTGGTTCCCATAGACAGCTACTGTAGTACTTGAGACAGACGTCATGTTAGTTTACAGTTTGCCAGCTGCTTCTCCATTTCTAAATCCTTCAGTACTGTAGCAGGCTCTATGGTCTGCTTATGAAAAGCCTCCTATTGCCCGCCTATACTGTCTGGTCTTTTACAAGCATAATCAATGCTAACTTGTTTTTTTTCTCTCCCTCAGTGGATTCCGTGCAGACACCTCAAATTTCTGTCCTATTAAGACTTCACAGTGAGGAGACAGACGCCAAGGCTGTGGAGGGATCTGATCTCTCTCTCTCTCTCTCTCTCTCTCCCTCTCGTTGTCTGAATGAAGTTGTTTTTGTCCCACACAAGGCTTTTATAGGACATGTTTTAAAAAGGCGAGGTTGCTGGTAGATTGCAGACTGTGGATAAACACACAATGAGGTGTGTGTTTGTGAGGGGGGGGGGGGGCTGCAGCTGTGTGAGTTTAGAAACAAGCAGCAAATGAGATATAAGCTGTCAGCCTTCTCAAAGTCAGACCCAAATACTTACACTTTAATTGGCCCTGTTGGCCTGTCTGGTATCAGTATTCACATTGCTGAACAACTGTATTGCATACTTGCTTGTAATACAAACAAACCCGATGAATACACAAAGAATTGGGAGTAATATGAGCTGGGAAATAGACTAAAAACACTAACATTTTTAAACGGTTTCCGATCATTTAGAAATTATTAAGAGAAAAGAGATGGAAAAAAAGAAAAGGTCTCATCATTATCATGAATGTGGTTCTGAAGATTTTGCCCTGAGCTAAAACAAACCTGTAATCCATCATTGCCTGGGCCAGAAAAAGCCATAGCATATGGTACGTACGTCAGCTCTCAGATCAACACTGGAAGCACCGCCAAGTTTGGGGAGCGGTTGCGTATGCATAGGCGCCCATGCGCTGGTGGTGTCTTAAGTGTTGTGGGATTGGCCCAGCCAGAGGGATCATTAATAGCATTTGGTGTTTGTGTGTTAAAGAGCTGTTTACTCATCCACCCTCACCTCAAACCCCTCCATCCCCTCCACCAATCCTCTCTTTCTCTGAGCTCCGGCTGGTGCACCTACCCGAAGCAAACCACTGGAACAGTTGGGAATTTCCGGTGTTGTGTTCACAACCATAATATTGCGTGCACATTGATCATGGCAATATGGCTTGAGGAAGAGATGGGGCCGGTTAGATGGCTGTTTGTATCATAGAGAAAAGCATGACGGAACACATGGTTTATACATTGAAGAATGCCTGGTGGTAGGAAAGTCAAGGACACTGGCTGTTCTGGCACGTTGTGTGGAATAAAAGATACAGTACAGTACTGACTCAGTCTCAACGTGCATGTGAGCTGTCAAGAACTTGAGGATCACTGAAATCTTGTCATATACAAAGAAATTCAAAACACACACACACACACACACATACAGTACACACACACACACACACACACACACACACACATATATATATATATACATACAGTACACAGATTAAGCTGCATGCTTTTTTTAACCAGATGATGCGTATCGAATGTCATATCGTTAATTGCGTGTGATGTCTTGTCCTCTTGTCATTCTGTGTCAGTGTATTTTAACTCTGTTAATGCGCTCACTATCTGCTGGCCCACAGAACATCCATGGCGGCTTGGCGCTGCATAAATTGCGACGCGGTTGGACAGGGTCATTTTTCTCCCAGGGCTTCGGCTTTGACGCAGAAATGCGGAGGCTGTTTGATACCGTGGCGATGATATACCTTTCTGCCAAGAGCCTCTCGGTGGATGAGAATGCCACACTTTATTAGAGTCAATGCGCCTGTCAAGGGAACATGCCAGAGCCCATAAACAAACTTTCCACTGATTATAACAGAGAGAAATGTTGTGTATCTTCAAGCAGCAATGATGATGAGTTAGGTTTCAAAGAGATTCACTTGTAATGTAATGTGTGGTTTTACAGGCAGGGAAGAGGAGGGAGAAAGTGAACTGCAAAGAAAAGGTGAGAAAGAGAGAGAGAGAGGGGAGAATAGGAGGATATAAAAAGATTTTCTCATGACAATAATTGCAGCTCAGGAATTGTAGAATTTTAGTACCTTGTTTAGTCTGAGAAAGAGATCCAGTGAGTTTTCGGTAGAGAAATCAGAATGTCTACAGTAGTTTGCACCTTGTCATGACATAATTGGCATAGGTTATCTTGGTATTTCTGGCAAATAGCACAAGATCAGCCGATCAGTAAAGGTCAGTCAATGTCATAGAAATTTGAAAAGGTAATCGTTCAAATATTTTGAGATTATGTGAGATTGAGCTGTTTTTTCTTTGGCATCGGTGGGAGTTGTATTGGTCTGTGACATTGAAACAAAATGCATCAGTAACTATATGTAATTCTGCAGTCTATGAGTTACTAGGCAAGCAGCATTGTTACTAGGCAAACAATAGAAACAGAAATACACACACACACGCGCACACACACACACACACAGTGAGAGACAGCTGTTGGCTGTCTACAGTCTGTAACAGACTGAAGTCCATCAGGAAGATGGAAGAATTAATTTGATAGCCATGACTACTTGCTAAACCCTTAATAACATAATCTTTCTTTTCTTCAAAATTCTCTTTGATTTTCAAAGGCTTGTTTTTCAAAGCCTTTTTTTATATCTTTGGAACAGCACCTCCTCTCATATATCAGTTAGCGTTGTATTTGTTATTGAATGCACATATGCTCAGAATAATAAATGTTTGAGCTCTCTTCGGCTACAGCTACACCTGACCCACCTCCTTTGAGAGCGCTGAGAGTAAACAACGTTTGTCTGTGCCGTCCCGTCCATCTTCAGAGCTCCTCTTCTCTGAGCAGTGCCATTGTTGGACCACTACCACTACTTACAGTGGTGTTCCTCTCTCCCGCGTTTCTCTCCCGGCACCCCGCCCAAATGGGCTGCAGAATAAAGAGCATTGTCTTTTGCAGGCATTTATATAACTTATTTATGTCTCAGAGAAAAGATAAACACATACTGCGGGTTAGACAGTGCAATGCAGAGAGAGAGAGGAAGAGAGAGAGGGAGAGAGGTGAGGTAGACAGAGAGCTGAATATAATATAAGTGGTTAACAGAGATGATGGTTCGCAAGGCACCATGGTAAAAAAAAATAAAAACAAACAGCAGCTTTGCTCGTGACTCAGCTTGCTTTGACCCCAGCGGTTGATGCTAACGCCTCTCAACGTGCCAGTGGATTCTCACCCAGGACACTGCCCCCCCATACCCCTCCCCCCTCCCCTCCTCGCCTCACAGCCCACATCCACACACAAGCGATTTCATTGGCTCCATCATCCCGTGAATAAGCTCCTACATCCTGACATTACGCCCTCCTATACCTTACCAACCCCTAATAGCACCACAAACCTGTCCGCTAGACCACTGGAAAGAAGAGAAGAATACAAAAACATGAACACATCGGCTAACACATTTGCTGCATCATGCTTCGTGTTTTTGTTTAACTGGTTCTGATCCGTTTCAGGAGAAAGTTGACCAGATCACTGACTAGTTCATGTAGGTAGCAGCAGAGAGAGGAGCGTATGTGAGATGAGCCCCTATATGGTACACGTGACCTTACCTTACACGTGAGCGCTTCTTTTTTAACCCCCTGCCTCCCCGCCCGCACTCACTCGCACTTGTCTTCCCTCCTTGCCTCATGCTCTCCCCATCCTGCATCAGACTTTTATCTGGGTCTGGAGCGAGGGCCTATCAACTGCCGCTCCCACTGGAGCCCCGGCCCAGGCTTGCACTCGCTAAAAGCTGTCATGGCGCGAGCATGTGGTTTCCATATCAGACGGCAAAGTAAAAGAATGTGAGGGGGTAAATAAATAAATAACCACGCCATAAAATAAAATAAATAAATAAAACAAACCAACAACAACAACAACAAAAAAAATTCAGATCTGTTCTTTGGGGTGACAAGCATTTGTTGAGCACTCAGGAGCCCATGTGTTTCACTGTCAGCACTCATATATTCAGCCAGAGTAAAAGCCCCACTGTCAATTTGCCACATGCCAAATGGGCCACAGCACTGCCAATACTCCAAAGAGGGTGGCACAGAATTTTAAGTAGACAAGACCCCCCCCCCCACACACACACACACACACCATGATTAAATTATGCTGACATTCTTTTTTTTACGCCAGTGTGTTGTAACGCGTCGACATTGGCTTTTACTGCAGCTCATCAACAAAGAGGAAAAGATATTCTTTACCTCGACCAACAACCCTTTGTGGTTTAATAATACATTATGATTTGAGAGTTCCAGTGGAAATATGAAGTCGTCTGAAAGAGACACAGGTCTGTGTGTAAAGGATGAAAGGGACCCAGGACACTTTAGCTTTAGTTTCGTCTCGCACTGCTTCCTGTCATGGTCGGCCAAAAGAGTACAGCACACCGGAGACTGCTAATCCTGCTCGCCTGGTGACTGATCATTTCACCTTAAAGAGAATGAATAATTTAAGACAAGTGACTCAACGCTACGTGACTGCTCAGCCCGCGTGCATATAAAGCCTGAAGGGCGCGGAGCTATCCACTTTAATCGTCAACGAAGATAAAAGTTGTTGCACGTCGCTGCGACTGTTTTCCCGCGCAACTGCCAGAGCAAGAAACCTGATTCCTCATCCTCTCAGGGTTAATTAATTATGCTCCTTGCTCTATCTGATTTAGCCAGCTGTTTGCAGCCACACTGTACCTTATGAGAGTCTGCACTGTCTTCCCGAATGTGGCCCTGAGCCTTGAGAAGTTTACAGCTGTCACTGGGAGAAAAAGAAAAAAAAAAGTTGTCGTGTTGTGATGCCTTTGGCTGTTGCTAGCCCTGGTTCACATGAGAAACGCAGCAGCGGATGGGCCGATGGGGGGTTGGTAACATCGGCCTCATCGAAGAGAGCCATCAGTCAGAACGTGTACTCATCAATCAGCTTTATGTCAGCCAGATGATCACACAAGGCAATTATATAAAGAGCACTGTCTCGCACTCGAGCGCCGCCAGGGAACGTCTTATTGCTGGGGATCCGTAGCACCGCATAGGAAACTCCCACGGAGACGGTAACACAGCTTGACGAGACGTGCGAGATTAGGTGATGATTAGTGGCTGTGTTGCAACCATCCTCCCCATGCTAATACTGCAGCGGCAGGACAGGCTGCATATGCATTGCCGTTCCTGACATGTTAAACATAAAAGAAGATCCTCTTAACTTTGCTTCTCGTTTCATGTTGTTTGGACTACACATGTCTTGCACAGAGTTTTAATAAGTCCAGGGTGGCAAATAACTCAGTTCATGCAGCCGACAGATAGGGTTTCTCTTTTTGCCCCGATAATGTGATAGCCCTGAATTTGATGGTCTCAGGGCTTGACTGGGCCAATGTGAACTAAAAATCATTGCATCCCTCTGGACCGGTCTATTCAGACTGAGATCCGAGTGCTTCAGAGGAGGCTTGCTAGGCTGGTCAGGGGTGCAACTGGTGCCAGGGTAGCGGGTCAGTGATAACAGAAAAGAGGACCTCATCCCTCATCGATCCCCAGACTCGGAGGGGCCAGGAGGCCGCCAGATGGTTCTTGGCTCAGATGTAGTCCTGGGTCTGGATGATCTCTCTCTCTCTCTCTCTGTCTCTCTCTCTCTCTCTCTCTCTCTCCCTCCTCCTCTCCACTCCCTCCTCCGTCAAGGCTGTCCTCGGGTCACGGAAACTCTCCAGCTCGTTGGCCTTTCCAGAAGGGTGATGCAGAAGCCGTGTCAGGACGTTTTGTGTCAAAACAACCCCTGACCCCGCCCCACAGTGGGTCTGAAATGCTTTGAATAAGAGCGCAAAAGTGCCATCCTCTGAGGCATGGAATATCTGTGCTGCTGAGCACCAGCAGATCCATAGCATTGGCACTTTGTCCTTTGGGCGATCAGTGAAAAAAGATAGCATTGGGCGGCCCCTCAAAAGACAAAGTTTAAACCTCCACATAGCTATTTGAAATAAATAGTCAATTTTGTTCACACAGTGGAACAATGTGGAGTGGCTGTTGGATTAACATCCGCAATCTCATCAAACAGCGAATGAGAAATGTTCATTTGCTCAGTCAGATTTTTATCTGAAGTCTGAAAGGACGAGATGAAAAGGGCTTTGGGACTGAAAAGGGAGCCCTGTTTTCAGCCTTCATAGCAAAGCTGTCGGGCTTTAATGGAAAATGCCAAGGTCTGTAATGATTGCATCCCACAGTCGTCACCGCCGAATGGCTGAGCCTGGTCCATAAGGAAGTATCTCACACTTTTACAACAAGTGTGAGAACAATGGATATGTACGCTTCAACTTAATAACAATGGATATGTTTGAACTTAAAACAACGTAATAACCTAATGACAAAGTAGTTTACTTAAAAGAATTTTGGGATTGTCAACAATTCATCATTATTTGATGTATGAATGTATCAGTACATTATACAATTAATACAAAACACGCATACATTTACAGAGGCAAACAGGCCAATAGACATTAAAGTATGGTATTTCATTAGACTACAAAATGAGTCCATTACAGAAGAAAAATACAATTTTGACATGCAAATAAAATAAATGTAGCATATATATCCATCTGCTCATTATAATATCGGTTTGCATTAGCCACATTTATAATGTGGACGTAGTATTGCTACAGATGGATCAGCTCTCAAAAAAGTATAGATGTAATAGGATGTTAAATACAACAAAGGAAAAACTTAACATAACCTATTTGTACTGGCAGTAGGGAAAGACAGTATATATATGAATAAATAATGCATTTCAATTGCACAATATGGTGATAGTGTGTCAAATTATACTATTGAACATCTATTTGTCAGTCTATTTGTTCAGTTTTACAGGCAGTACTGTGTATTAGAATATTCTTTTCATGCCATGAATGACATTTCTGAGAGGTCCCTTTATTGTTATTAGTATGTGTAGCCTCTAATGTCCCTCCATTATCATGACTGTTGGAAGTGTGGTTAGTCTATAACTCTTTGAATAGGGAGGATCCATCACCAGTGGACAAATGAGTTTGGTCTTGAGAGCTCCCCGTGACTGGACTCCAGGGCAGCTATTAGAGCTTATTTGGTGCTGAGTGGAGAGGTCTCTGATCCATCTTCTTGTCCCCGAATACTGAGAGGGTCAAGGTGTCACTGACTATCTCCCTTCTCTGTTGCCATACCCTGAGCCATCTCTGGCTCTCTGTCTTTCTGGCTCTCTGTCTTTATGTCTCCCTCTCTCTCTCTCTCTCTCTCTCTCTCTCTCTCTCTCTCTCTCTCTCTTTCTCCCCTTGCTCACCTGAAACGGTCTGGCTCCATCCATTATCTCACTCTGTCACCTCCGTGGCAACTCCAGGGCTGTGAGATTGAAACCACATCAGAAGGCTAGAGACAGGATCGGGTGATGGAGGCGGGCACTTTGCCTAGATAACCTTCACCCCAGTCTTTGAATGAGTGGGACCTCCACAAGCACCATACATCGCCCAAAAGCACATAATGAGTGTTATCATTCTCTTAACTTGGTGTTGTTGTACATTAGAATAGAGTTTAGGTCTGAACACTCACAGATTTCAAGGTCATTCACACACAGCCGTGCATCCAGACCAGCTGCACGCCTGGTGGTTGCAGCAATCTTTTGACTCTGGCATGTAGCAATGGATTTGAAGGCAATGCGACTGAGCCCTCCCAAAATTACACTTGTCCAAATGGACATGTTGTCCAAATGTACGTCATCTATTGTCCACTTACTACTATCTAGGCTATTGTTATGAATTTTAGACAACCACCTAACATACTGTTGTGGGATAATGTTTTGGAGTTTTTATGATGCTCAACCTGAAGCATGTAGTCGATCTCTTATGGTAACTATTGACTTTACTTCTCCTGGGTTTTTTTTCTTACCCCTGTTCAATTATTAATGTCTGTGAACTCCAAGTCAATTCTATTGTAAACGGTGCTGTATACTGTAAATACAACTGAATTCATTTGGGCTATGTTTCTGTTTTAGCCTTGGGTCAGAGATGAGATTTCCCACTCACCCTCTCAGGTTTCACACTCATCCCATATCCTTGTCTCACTCGTCCCCATTGTTTACTCTCCTTATCCTCTCTCACACACGCATGCACACCCACAAACACACTCACTCACACCCACACACACACACACTAGGGCTGGACAATTAATCGCATTTGCAATATAATCGCAATTTTGAAAATCGCAATTTTGAAAATCGCAATTTCAAAATCGCAGAGGCATGCATTTTTTTTTTTTTTTTTGTAACTGCATAGACTTACTGCAGCTAACAAACAAGTCTATGTAGCTAACAAACAAGTCTATGCATTATGTTAAAACAAGGATTGGGGTTCAACGCAACAAGATTATTCTCTTGAATAAAAATATGCTGATTAATGAGTAGTTCATTTTCTATTTTTAATTAGACATTGTGTACAAATATGCATATTAATGGGACATATTTGGTGCTTATGGTTGAAAAATCGCAATATTGGTTGAAAAAAAATCGCAATTTTGATTATTGGCAAAATCGCACAGCCCTAACACACACACACACACATACACATACATACATGAATAAACAAGTACACACATACGCAAAGACATACACTCACACACACACAGTGGGAACAAGACAAAAGGGCCTTGCAATTATGTTTTGCACTGATTTCCCACACACTCACACACATGTATCTACCCATAGACTAGAATAGGGCTTTACGATTTTGGCAAAAATTCAAATTGCGTTTTATTTTTTCAACAAATATTGCGCTTGAGATTTTATTGTGATTTTTCACAATAAAAATCACAAGCACCAAATATGTCCCAATAATATGCATATTTGTATACAATGTCTAATTCAAAATAGAAAATGATCATGTTGTCCCAAACATAGTGCAGAGTGTAGCTAACAAACAAGTCTATGCATTTAGTCTATGCAGTTACAAAACAAAAACTAAAGAATTGTGCGCTTCTGCAATTTCGAAATTGCGATTTTCAAAATCGTGATTATATTGCAAGTGCGATTATTTGTCCAGCCCTAGACTAGAACTACAGAGTATATGATATCCTCTGCGTTACTTGTCTCTATGCACATGTATTGGCATGTTCAGTATGTAGATATTAACATGCAATCACATGATGCACTTTATCTCATCTCCATAAGAACGGCAGATCTACATGTGATGCAATACGCTGCGTGTGTGTGTGTGTGTGTGTGTTTGTGTGTTTCTGTGTGGGTGGTGCCTTTTCACACCACGTTATTTAATGCCCACCACTGGAACAGAGGCTGCAAGGGAGACAGGCGATTACAAAATAAATCAAATTATGCTCTTTTAAGAGAAATCGTCTCACTTCATCTGTGCTGTGGTACTCTAGCGGTCATGCGTGCCTAAAAATAGCCGACTAGCATCCAAGTTCCTTTTCATCAACATGGAGCCCTTGCTGAGCATATCATTTTCCCATCATCCAATTTGGCAGAAACTTTGGACTACATCACTTGCAATTTAGCTGTTGGTTCCTCCTGGCAGTTCCTCCTGGCTGTTCATCCTGGCGGTGGGGGGTCTAGTCACTAGTAACTGACTCATGTTACTATGGAACAACCTATTTCATTTATTTATGTGCCCTTGGTTTGTGGATGCTTTTAGCACGCTTGCCACGCATATTAGTTTAACAGGGTGATGAACTGAGTGCTGTGTCTCAATTAACTGAGAAACTGTGTTTACTGAGAGCTGATTTGCCATTGTTAATATTGCCTTTGAAGAAACGCCGGGTTTGCAGAACATTTTCAGGTATGCTGACCAGGTCATGGTGAGAGTTATTTAAAGCAAATTAATATTTCAAAAGAATAAAACAAACTCTTAGTGTGCTTTTCCTGCAAGGACTGCATAACATAAAAAAGACCATAGATAATCAATTCATTGGTTACCAAAGAATGTGGTGTTGGCCTTCGATGTTTCTCCTGGGGTAAAACACTCATTTATTAATGTTTAAATAATTCATGCTTTTTTTTTGCCTCCCTGGCTCTTCTCTTTTTTTTCTCCAAATGAGAACGAGCGGGACATGTCTCCCTGTCTCCAGCAGAGCAGCCTACAGCCATGATTTGTGTTTACACAGACTTAAAGCTTTTTTACCACCACTGCCAGCCCAGATTGGAGCCTCGAAAAATGAAGTGATTGAAACAAATGAATTTAAAAAAGGCAAATGGGGAAAAAAAACTCAGTGACTCCCGCTGGGTAGGAGGGACATGGAAATTGTGAGTGGAAAGCAAAAGAGAGAGAGAGGGAGGGGGGGTGAGAGAGAGAGAGAGATAGAAGACCAGTGCTGGAGGCTCCAAAGGCTGTGTTAGAGTTTAGGTGACTGGCTGCACCTGTGCTGTCTCTGCGGTTTACAATAATGAGAGAAAAACAGCTCACGGCCCCTGGAAGCACAAAATACAGAACACCTCATCCAGAACAAACACAACCGCTAACTGTCTCTTTTCCCACAGACGTGTTCTCTCCTTTTCTCTTTTTTTTTTCTCTTCACCCGCCTCATCCTCACCCTCTCTGGATCTCCATCCCCTTGTCTCACTCGTCCCCATTGTTTACTCTCCTTAACCCTCCCTCACACACACACAAACATAAAGTCTCACACACACACACTTACGCACAAGCAAACAAATACACACATAGACAAAAGCACATACGCACACACACAGCGGGAGCAAGACAAAAAGATCTCGCATTTATATGTTTTGCTCTCTGTTAAAGTCTTGATTATTTCGGCTGCTGCCTCAGGTCACATACTCCCACTTGTCTCTTTCTGATTGATTTATTCTGTTTATGGAAAAAAGCAGTGTTTTGCACTGCCTTATTCAACCGCAGACTCTAAGCATATGCAGCCCGACAGCCACCTCCACACTTCTTCTGTCTTGGCCCAGTCAGCTGTGTCTCTAACATCTGCAGGATGTCCTAACTCCTAACTAGAACACGAACCGAAAAAAAATGATGATGTGTGTATGTGACACGATTATCAGTTTCTCTCTATCCATTGAAGCCTGGTGAAATTGTGCTCTGATTTGGACGGGAATAACTAGCCCACATGTGTCTGCCTGCGTCCTGCGGGTCAATCGGCATTTATCCCATGATTCCGTCCCTCTAGAAGAGCCCAGTGCACCGGCTCCTTCTGTGAATTCATCTTCTGCGACATGTGATGCAAATGCTCTCATTAGATGTGCTTCACTGCCCAGCAAGGCGGCGGGAAAAAAAATGCACATAAACTCCCTCTGAACCTGCATCGAGGTCTGTGCATGGTGAGATTTAGTATGATTTATTCGAAGGGAAAATAATTCCATCAGCTAATGGAATTATTACAGTAAAAACACCCATGCTGATTACAGAGCGAGAAAATTCAATCCAGCTCATTTATGCCTTGCTCCACTGATAGTCTTCAGATGTCTTTAGCATATAAATGCAACAGCCAGCATACTATAGACGCCGTACACTGGGAAATACTGTAATGTAATGTGGGAATTTCTCTGTTTGAGAGCTTTGTTTTGCATTTGTATTAACAACTACATAACTCGTCTAAGTAACTTGATGAAAAAGCTTTGCCTATTGTGCTGTGCATCATGAAGTGCTTCCTGGAAGTGTAAAGCAGACCGGGGAGGGTCTCCAGTTCAAAACCACACTTCTCGCCGATGTTTAGCGCTATAATGCATTTTGGCATTGTCTTCTTTTGATGGCATCCCCATTTCAAGCACTTCACATCAGCAGGATTGCACTGGAGCCCCCCACCCCTTGCATCTGACTCACAGGACGGCTGTCTTATTTTTAGTCCCACCAGGGATATGCGCTTTATTCCTCCTGTCCTGAGGCGTAATAGCTTCTGATGGTTCGTCACTTCTCTACCTGTTTGTCTTCCCAACAGCCCGAGCGGGGCGGCTCTGCTGAAAAACGCAGCCCAGCTGCCTCCGTTGGGCAGGGAGGGTGTGTGTCAGCTCCAATCATCTACTCATTTCATCTCCGTATCTTATTCATCTGTTTATCTGCTTGTCTGTGTCACCACTGCACAAACACGTGTGTGTTCGTGTGTGTGTGTGTGTGTTTGTGTGCGTGGAACAACATACCATAAGCTAGTCGGCTGGTTGGCCAATCCTGTCGACTACGCCAAGGCGAAGCAAGCATTGTTTGCGCAGTGGCCCCCCAGGCCTGCAGGCAAGCACAGAGCCTATAGGGAGAGCTTCCACAACACAGATGTTTCTGATGCTTCGCCTATTTGCTCTGCAATATCGGGTCAGCGTGGATAAGAGCTGGAGTCCCGATCAGTTTTGATAGAACAAAGGCGAATGATAAATTGTCTTGACGACCGGAGCCAGGTGCGAGATAACCTTGGGAAGCGCGGGATTAAAATGCAGCACAGCCGCGGCCGTGCTGGGTGGAGATTAGAAACAATGCAATGGCTGTGCTTTGGCCCCTCCACTGGTGATGCACTCTATGTGCAACCTAAGAGAAACAGCAGGCCCATTGCAACAGAGGGGCTTTGCAGTTGTATGGGGAAAGCAAGCAGATTTTGATAATAGACGTCAACTCAAATGGAGAATGAACACAAAGTCCTATC
The DNA here is from genome assembly GCA_017657215.1 of Limnothrissa miodon. Classification (NCBI taxonomy): domain Eukaryota; kingdom Metazoa; phylum Chordata; class Actinopteri; order Clupeiformes; family Clupeidae; genus Limnothrissa; species Limnothrissa miodon. The sequence goes on from JAGFZM010000070.1 coordinate 70,819, forward strand.
ACACTTTAAGTTCAGGGAGGTCCCTGTAATCTCCAATGCAGTATAGCTCCTACGAGAGTTGGCTACAGATGCCTGCTAATTAGCGACTGAACAAAGAAACACTTTTTTCTGATCTTCTCTAGCAGACTGCTGACTAGGGCTTTGGAGATAAAAATGAACTCCTCCAATTACACTTATAACAACAAAAGGGAACCTTGACATTGTGCAATATCTTAACACATTATAAAGTGCAGTCTTCTGTAAGTTTCCGCTTGCTGGTAACAACTACCAAACCGTGTCAATGTCCAGGAAAACATTGATAAAGAGGAACTACATGTCAGCTGAAGTAGCAATTGCATGAAGTAGCTAATTCAATTCAGTTTTCATTCAATGTTATTTAAAGAGCAAGAATAGTCTTGTCTTATGGCCCTTCACAGCAAAGAGCACCAATGAGCAACTGGGAATAAAAAAAAACTCCATTATGGTTTGTCTGTATTGTTTTAGGAAGAAATCTTGAGCATGTCCATGGCACAAGGGACCAGCCTAACTGCCTATTATCATGCAGATGTGTTACAGTTAGCAGTCACTCAGATAGTAATTCGTCCATGAGTTTAACTGAGCATCATCATCGTTCCAAGATATGGTCCCGCATCATTAAAAGCCAGTCAAGCCATACTGTAGGTTTTCAAAAGTTCTAACTGGACAGCCACCTGACATGATCCAGGTGTTAAGGAGTGAGATCAGTCATAGGGGTAACATTGGGAGTTAGGCAGTTAAGCAGTGCCATCTTGAAAAAGGGTCAGTGGCAGGGCCCCCAAGAAGCAATTTCACTTTTCAGAGCAAGCTCTAAGAGATGCATTGACACAAAATGGAATTTTTTGTATTATAGATGTATTCAACGTCTCAGTGATTCTTGAATATGTCATAAATGAGGAGTTTTTCAGGTGCTAGAATACCACAAGTGAACACCTAGGATATCTAGTCACAGTGGAGCCTTACGACTGACTGTCTGCTCCTACCATAGGCCCTTGTTCTCAACAAGTGCCCCTACAGAATGTCGCCAAACTACCATCATTATACCTTGTCATACCTCTTTAAGTGAACCACTCAAGCACCTATAGCTCTCGGTATGCAGTAATAGGGTGAAGCTACAGCTCTCAGTAGAGAGTGAACACACCCTAAGCTATCTCGAAGTGGCCCAGTAACATCTCTGAGTTTACAGAGACAAATGGGATAGAGAACTCCTCCACCCTCTCCAGTTGATACGTAACATTAATTTCTCATGATGTTAGTCAGCTCTCATCGGCGTTAAACTTTTAACATGCCCACAAGAGGTCCCGTCCAGCTTAGATGGAGAAGACACCAGAGGGCAAAGTGAGAAGATGACTCTCACTCAACTCCTCTACCCCAAACACACACACACACACACACACACACACACACACACACCTCTAATGTGAAGCGGAGTATGACACTCTCCAAACTGTGGTGGCAAAAAGTTGTATGAAATTTTCAGATTTCAATATCTCTCGCTCCATTGCATCTGATGAGGCGGCAGTGTTTGTGTTTAGAGCAAGGAATGTTTTTCTCCGCTGTAACAATTATTGTGGCAGCCCACAAAGCCAACGGGGAGAGAGAAAGAGACGATAACAGTGTGAAATGTGTGTGAAAGTGCAGTGCATTCCTGTTTTCTGTACGGTCTTGTAGCCTATATGTGTGTGTGTGTGTTTGTATGTGTGAGTTTTTTTGTGCATTTTAATGAAAGTCTTTCTTCATTGTGTGACAACCCATTGAGACGCAAACCCTGATCGTACCTTTAATGCTCAATTGAACTTACTGATCAAACAATTATCTTTTATTATGCCCAATGTTGAAGGGCTCTGTAGTGGCAACAGGACAATTGCCTTTGGACCTCAACCTCTTGTGTTGAATAGGATTTCTGTTATAAGCCTATAATAGGCACAGGCAATAGATGAGAGATGATGAGGGTAGAATGCAAGAAGAGCCCTTTTTGTCAGAAAAGAAACGCAGTCGGGTACAGTAATTGGTCTCTATGTAGATTCAGTTTGGCTCTTGATTTGTGGTGAATGGAAACAGAGGAAATTCTAAGCACATTTTTCTTTGTTTAATTCATGTCTATCTGGTGTTGTGTTTTGCATAGCACAGCCAAATGAAAGTTAGGCCAGAGTTGAGCTGTAGTTGATTTTGATGCTTAACCCTGCCTTTTTGCTGTAAATGAGCAAATAGTTAAATTCTTACACGTGAATCACTGGTTAAAAGTTATACATGTCCAACATAAGGTCATATTAAGCCATTTGATCATTTCATTACAATAAAATCTTGTTTGTCTGTGTTTAAAGTCTACGTTAAAAGATGACATTTTGCTGACATTTCTGAGTCTCTAGTCCTCTCATGAAAACCGTCAGCTATTTGTAAACGCACTGGATCTAGCAGCCTCTCTTTTCCTTCATTTAATGAGACAGAGGGGAAGATATTTATAATAGGAAGCATGAGTGTGTGTGAGAAGGAGAGAGAGAGTGTGTGTGCATGCATGCACTAAGGCACAGAAGGCAAGAGTGAATATGACAGACAAATGAGCCGCAGCAAATTGCTGTGCTTTTATCATTTGATGGAAAATTGAAAGTAACCTACGGTCACAATGAGCGGTCTCCACACAAGAACAGTGTTTAATGTTTACGAATGTGCCACCCAGAGGCCTTACAAAGGGTTCTGTTTATTCGCAGTCCATTGCACTCAAGTCACCAGATTAATCCTTTCCAGCTTTGGCAGACACTTCCTACAGAATGTGCAAAGGCCTCCCATTCCTGCTATATAATTTCTTAAGATAATCCTTTCGGTCACACTTTGAGACAGGCTCAAACTTGCCTTAACATTATCAGTGGTGTACAGATTTTTTGTTAAACTTCAATTATTATTTCTCCAGTTGAGAGGAGGAAAAAACTGGGAATTCTTTAATCTGGGACATGCATTAATCTTGGTTGCAATGCTTGATCAAGGACATGGATTATCCTCTGATTCTTAGGAGCATTTCATGTCCCTGATGCAGGGCTGGTGAAAAGGCAAACTCTGGGCTCCTCCAAAGGAAGCCTCCTTAGCACCAGGCTTTTGGAGTCAAAAGTTAACGCTGCGATTGCACACTAGCGCACTGCTATGTCTGCAGTGACTAATTCTGAAGACACAATGCAGATCAACACTCACACAGCACTGTCAGCTAGCACTCCACTGATGTTGTCTTCTCCACTGTCCTCCTTAAGTGGATTTGCACAAGACACACACACACAAACAGACACATGCAGACACACACCCATCATCATGGTGAATATGTGTGTGTATCATCCATTTGATGGATTGCTGGCCTCACCCTGGAGAAAAATAATTACACAAAGTGATAATTAGAAAGGCTCCAGCAAAAAACTCAGTGCGCCTCAACAAATGCATACAATTTCTCTTCAGTAAGTTGAGAGGATTGTCCTGATAATGAGAAGCAGCAAGAGAGAGAGAGAGAGAGAGAGAGAGAGAGAGAAAAAAATGTATCCATTTTAATATTCATATAATCCATCCATTTTAATATTTATATAATGAGATCAGAAGAACAATTAGGCAATACACCACCAATTCTTATAGAAGGCCCTCTATCCTAATTAGCATACAGAGTCTCTGTACAGTTTTCTTCACTAATTGCAATGAGTCTTTGAGAGATATATTTGTGCAATAAATTGCAGTAGGCAGGAAATGTCCATCAGCACAGACGTTCAAGACTATGAACTTGGGAGATTGCTGAGCAAACAATGATGAGGCGCTAGAGCCTCCTTGATCAAGGACATGGCTGCTGTGTCTCTTCTGACCCCCCTCCACCATCTGGTCAAGAGATCCATCTCCCACCCAATGGACACGACGACTGAGGACGTCTCCACCAATCCATCTGTCTACTCACTCTCTCTCTCTCTCTCTCTCTCTCTGTTGAAGGGCAGTTTTGTGGGGTGATGATCTTTAAGTAATGCTGTCTGTCTGCTTCATGCAGCAATATGCTGGGGTCCTCCTGCTCAACTACTGATGAACCCTGAACTGAGTTTTTTCTACTCCTCTTGTTTTAGGAAGTTTGGTATGATATTGTTAAAAAAGAAGAGTTGGGGCAGATATTTGTCACACTACTGTATAGTTGTTAAGCCACCTTTTACTCTACCTCCCCTGACTCTGTCTGTCTGTCTGTCTCTCTCTCTCTCTCTCTCTCTCTCTCTCTCTCTCTCTCTCTTTCTCTCTCACTCTCTCATTCTCTCAAAGAAGAGTGAGTCCTCAAACACTCTGTTCCAGCTCACCCCCCTCCTCCTAAACACCTTACAAACCCCCACCCCCAGTTCCACTGAATGGGCCAAGGAACATGCAGGTTAACGACCGCTAATCAGACATCATTAATTAGTGTTCGATGGTGTCCCTCGGCCTCTAACTGGGCGCATGGAGGCCTTGAACGTTTTATGTTTTCAGTTTTTTTTCTTTCTGCTGGAAGAGAAGGAAGCTGATGGGGGAGATGATGAAGGAGAAGGTAGATGTTATTGCGTGTGTGGGCACATCCATGGCAGCCTGTTAGAGCTGCTAATGCCATCCCTAGTGTCCGGGTGAACCGTATGCCACATGCATATTAATAGTGAACTCGCTGTGTGTGTAAAAGTGTGGCTGCTGCACACACACACACATACACACACACACACAGACAGAGACACAAAGACATAGACACAGCACACACACAGCTGGCCTCTTTCTCATGGATGTCTGTCTTTCTTATGGTTGTTTTGTTGTTGTTGTTGTTTGTTTTTGGTTTCTTTGTACTTCCGCTTAATCCTCTGTAGCGTGCGTGCAGTCCCGCGCATGCAGCAGTTTAATAAGCTTCTTAGCACAAGACAAGGTCACCTGATGGGAGGTTTAATAGTCGGCTTGATCAAAAGGCATGGGGCATAAAGTGTGTCTGCGTGCGTTGTTGTGTGTGTGTGTGTGTGTGTGTGTGTGTGTGTGTGTGTGTGTT
>JAGFZM010000070.1:76235-119104 GCA_017657215.1 Limnothrissa miodon
GGGGGGGGGGGGGGGGGGGGGGGGGGGGGGGGGGGGGGGGGGGTGTGTTATGGAATTTTTTGGAAAAGGAGTTGCAAGTATAGCTAAATCATGTGTGTTGATAAACAAATGCAGACAGACATGCATTTAGGTGTGAGAAGAGAAATATTTGGCCGTGTGTGTGTATGTATGTGGCGTTTGTTGCTTAGGTGAAGCCGAGCTTTGTAACACTTGCCAATCAACCGGGAGCAGAGGGAGGTTTTTAAAAAAGGCAAGCGGGTCGTTAAGACAAGGGGGCGCGTCAGCAGCCGGCCGCTAATTAATTTCCCTTTGAGTGGCAGGTGAGCTGCGTGGCTGCGGAGACTCACCTTGTGTTTATCAACACGCGCCATGTGATTTATGTCCCGCCAGCGGTCGCCACATGTCTCAACAGCACGCTGGCAGCAAGAGAATCCATCACGTCCGGATGGGAAAACAGTGGGGACCAGGGGTCAGTGAGTTCAATGTGCACATCAGAGCAAACAATGGGCCCTGAATTTTTGAGAGCCCTTCCCTTTTTTTTTCCTTCCCCCCCCCCCCCCCCCCCTCTCTTTCTGTTTCTTTCTCTCTGTCTGTATCTCTCTGTACTGTATGTCTTAAAAGACCCTTGCTGCTAAAAGGTTGGATGGATAGGGCGAGATGGAAAAAAATACTTAAATTATTTCTGAGTTAAAAGGTGGTTCAGACTTTCCCCTTCTTTCAAACTCAGCTCTGAAAAATGCATTGCCTAAATGTGCCATCGCACTCTGTTTCTCCTGGAATAGCAGACACCAACGTGTGCACACACCCCCACCTAAAGAAGGTTTAGCGCTAATTTATCATCGACTCTTGGCTCTTTTTCCCAGGACACCTCAGTCTCACACCCTACTGATAGCACTACTCAGTTTTAACAGAGAACAGACTGTCGTATGGAAAAGAGAACCAAAAATAGATGTGTGTGTGTGTGGTGATACTGCCCTAGAGACTAACCTGGGAACAGGCCTCTCTCTGCTAAACATGAGGTGGCATCTACACTGTTGCATTTTCAAATGAAAGAGAAACAATTTCATCTCCACTATTTAATCTCCAACTATTAGTAGATGCTGTCGAGAGCAAAGCTGACATGTCTGTGTGGTGAAAGTGCTAAGAAAAGGCAACACAGGTGCCTTTATTGGTCAAATGCAAGTTACATGCTCATCATAGCTTGTTCACATGACCTATGAAGAAAAGGGAAATTAGCATTTTCCATTAATACAAATGTTAGCAGCGCAGCACAGAAATCTTACTACCCTTAATGCTTGTGATGACTGCCATTTAGTATAGGCAATATGCTTCAACAAGGTAAAATATGTAAGCTATTACTATTTTACTAGCACATAAGTGTGTGTGCTTTCTGCAGAGAACCCTCCACTGTCATGGATTCAAGACCCTCGTGTGGACATAGATTAAGTTCTGCATATAGTGAATTTATTTGAATGCAGCCTAATTTGTACGGAGGCAAAGGTACGAAGCTGTGAACTCTTTACTTGCTCTTGGAGACCATTTCCATTGGCTCACTTACTGGTGCTCCTGCTGGCTCCAGTCAATACATGCCTGTCGTACAGACTGCCCAGACCGCAGTGGACCTGTCATGCAGGACTCATCTGCCTTTGCCTCAGCTTGTTTACTTCCTGGGTTGCCTATTTCTCTGCCACTCCACAAATGGACAGCCACTTTCTCTCACACACCACCACCTCCCCCACACACACATACTTGCATACCCATAAACAATGGCACACACACACATACATACACAAACACACACACACACACAGCATCACTAAAGCATATGTCAAACATACATGGGCACGCACGCACTCCCCACTCTCCAGAGCTGTCATTTACTTGCAGACTCCTGCAGCTTCACATCTACCAGGTGGCAGTTAGGCCACTGCAGGGGGTTCTTCAGTTGTGGGAAGGGGAGCCACAATAAACAAGATCTTTGAGGGAAATCAATATTGGCGAGCATTTTTGTTACGGACTGCGAGGGCCAGTAAGTCATTCTGATGCCATGTTGCAGTAATGCAGTATCATGAGTCGTGCATGCTTCAGCGCAGTGCAGACTTGAGTGTTATTGTTATTAAAAAGCTGGATACAAAAGCATTAGTTATATTTTTTTAAAGAGGCTAGACTGATTTATCATTTAAGGCACATAAAGATGTGGAGTGATGGGTTCCGAATGCACGTTGTTGATCATTTAAGCGTAGCTTAGTCCTTTTCATTTTTCATACTAACATGAACATGACCTGTAGTCATGTACCGCAAAAAAGATTTAAACAGCTTCAGGATCCATTTCCTTTACAAGATGTAATCGCAAATCTGAATGTCATAATTCATTTATATATCTTGACTTTCATTCGTAATTTCTCTTCCTCCTTTCTTCACACTGCCTGACAGCTATCAGTCAAATCCATCCATCCATATCATATACCCAAGACTTTGCCTAACCCTGCCACTGGACCACAGGCTCACTCCCGCACACTCCTGTAGAAAAACACTGCCACTACTGTGTGGACAAGGCCACTCGCATGCACTGTATCTTCAGTGTGCACAGGCACACACACACATGCAGTCTATCTTTCCACACATCCGAAAAACACACAGGCTATCTTCAGTCTACATTTCCAAAAAGCACACAGGCACACACACACATGCAGTCTATCTTTAATCCACACATCCGAAAAACATATATGAGTCTATGAGTGTATGAGCCTCAAGGTAATGAACATTTCTATATCTGCTACTGCCTACCTGGATCTGTGTATGCAGTTACAAGAATGCTTATTCCTTATAGTCTTAAGGCCATTAATGAGTGTTTGATACGACAGTGGCTTGTACATTAACCGAGGATCACAGAGGGCCATGTTTGTTTTTCTCATTTATAGCATGAACTTAAAAGGCTCCGGATTAAACCAAGCTTAGTATGAAACTGCTTGCAGGTGCCCCGGCACAGGTGTCCACACTAAAACCAGATTAGATCGTAGCGGGTTGCATTCCTCTCTGCAGCCACAGTTGCTAGGTTTCTTTTAGTCTCAGTCAGAAACAGAATAATTATTCCGATCCATGCCTTCTAATCCCTCATGTAAACCATTACAATATACTTTCCCCAGGTAAACATTGACCAATGTTATTAGCCTTTGTTTTCATATGCATAAAAGAAGCCCAGCATCCAAAGAGCCAGTCTGGCTGCTGGCTAAATGAATGCATGTATGCATCACATCATCAGACCTAAGTGCAGCTGAGCTGCAGTATCAGTCAGTTGTTGTCCCTCATGGGTTTCAAAGGGATTCCCGAGTCAGAATATAATTAGTCGAAAATATTTACTGGGGTTGTTATGCAGATAAAAAACAGATGAGATTATTATTTGTAGAGGTGGGAGTGTGTCCCTAGACTTGTGTGGAAATGTGATGTGTATTGATGATTAAGTCTGCTGGGATGTTAGCAGTTCACGATAAATGTTCACATTGAGCACTTTAGTCATTATGATGTTTTAGCTGTGACTTGTAGCTTTTACTAATTTAGTTTAGTAATTGGAGTGTACATCATAACTACATTATATGATCAGATGATATGGTGGTCATTCCTGATACCACATACATTACACAATAGGTACTGGGGCATCCAATGTGAACACGCACACATGCACGCACACACACACAGATCGTCTCCACTGCGTCCAGGTAGTGTCCGATCTACATCGTTAAGCCAATCCGCACCGTTCGAACACTTTACCAAGACTGCCTGCTTCCTTATTGTGCCCAAGTTTATTTTGCTCCAAGCGTTTTCCTTTCATGCGGCCAGACCCTGTGTGCTCTCTCCGCATACGAGCTCAACTCTAATGAGCTCATGGCTCAGACTACCTCGGTGCACTGCAGGGAGTAAACCATCCTAATTGTCATGTAAACTACCAAAACATCCTAGATGTTGTTTGACATGATAGCCTGACCCTTTGTTCTTCTCATAATACTCTGTTCCCCCTTTCGTTCAAATAAATTATTATTTCCAGAAAAATATCAAAGGCCATATATAATTGGATCAAGACTGTGTTCCGTGTCTCCTCGTCTTCAAGGGTTCCTGTTCTGATTTGAAAAAATACTCCAATGTCCCCTTCCCTTTGGAGTGGTGGTCTTGGTTGTGGAGCAGCGAGGGGAGAAAATAATGACTGCTTTCAGGGAGCTGACATTCCACTCCATTGCTCTTTGAAATTGCAATGCTTTAAAACAGATCTGTGACATTAGCGAGGAATTACTCTGCCTATTGAGTTCTGCAGAGACGTTTGTTCTCCGAGTTCCTCATGAAGATTTCAGACGGCTCACCCATGCCCAAATAATTATGGCTGCCCACCCAATGTGAATTTGTGTCTCTTTCAATGTTGTATGTGGATGTGTGTGTGTATGTGTACATGTTGGAGAGATGGAGGGGGGACTTGAATTAATGCTGAACCCCAGAGCTCATTTCTGCATTGCATTAGTGAACCTCTGAAGTGCCTCTGGGCCAGATAAGACCTGTATGATGCAGCCCCTGTGCGTGATCGAAGCCACACACAATCATCCCAGTGCTTGCTTCAGAAGCCGGCTTGCTATTCTTCCACGTGGACCTGCACACAGCCACCAAAGGTCTCCACACAGCAGTTCCAACAAAGTGTAGAGCACAGGCCTTTCAACATTCCATTGGGTTGTTTGAAATGCAACCCCAAAAACGTGCCAAACTCTTCCGCTGCTGTCTGACAATTGCGATTCAACTCCATATTGCCGTAGCCGCTTGGCGATTCTGGTCTGTGGGGGCAAATGAAATAGTCCATTTTGCAAGTGCACCACAATGCTGTCAGAAACGGCATGTGGAGGCCTTAAGTATTAGTCATGCCATGTCCAGCATGGTTTGCACTGTTTCCCAACACCCCCACAGTCACACAAACTGTTAGTTAGATGTTTGTACTTTGAAAGCCAAGTTGAAAATGTACATTTTCATCAGCTTAAGCAAATGCGATATTTTGATAATACTGATTTATTTTATTGTTGTATTCTTGTTTCTTTCCCCTGAGTTCTGTATTGCCAACACAAATAGTACTTCATCAACACAAAATGTCTCTCATTAATCGACACATGTCTTTCCTGGTACCCTTTCCCTGTGTAAACCGAGTGTACTGTATATGAAATGCTTCTTGGGGAAGGGGACAAGAAGTGTGGAAGAAAGAAAATGTGAAAATGTGACAGGGCAAAGAGAGGGTCACTGGCGAGGGAGGGGGGGGGGGGGGGGGGGGGGGGGGGGGGGGGGGGGGGGGGGGGGGGGGGGGGGGGGGGGTGTGGGGTGGGGAGGGCTGGATGGCTTGGGAGGGAAAAAAAGCTGAGTGAAAGCGAGAAGTGCAGATTGCTGTTTTTAATAATGTGACCTTTGAGTGAGATGAATAAATTCAGACAGTGTGTTGGATGCTGATGAATAGCACAGAGATTTTTCCCAGCTGGAAAGCCAGATGCTGGTAGGAGAGAGGAAACACACGCACATGCGCGCACACACACACAAACACACACCAACCTCCTCTATCTCTCCGCAGCCCCCCACAGCCCATCGACTTCCTCTGTAGAGATGGAGAGAGACTTGTGAGATGACACACTATTAACTCCTCCAGTGTTAATCTTGATGCCAAACACGAGGACGCCTCACTCTGTTCATTTTAGTGTCATTAGCCGATGCCAGAGTGTATGAGTTATTCAAAGGGAGCATAATTGCGTCTTTGAGTTTTTACAGGCCTCCAATTCAGGAATGTAATTACATTTATACACAGTGCGCAGAGATATGCTTCCTCCCCATTTCCTTCCCCCCCCCTCCCCCCCCCCCCCCCCTTGCCCCCCCCCCCCCCCACACACACACACCACCCCCTTTTCATGGCTTTTCTCATTCTGTACTCACTCCCAGATATATGTCTTCAGTATGGACACACACACTCGCTCTCTCTCGCTCTCTGGCTGGCTCTCTCTTTTGCACAAACACCCGCGCACACACACACACACACACACACACACACTCTGTGTGCCCAGGCTCCACATGTTAGATGATTAAAGTAACATTTCCCCAGGTCCCCTTCAACCAAGAGGAGACCTGTAGTGGAATTTCAAGCAGTATCGGCCATGATAGTGGCCAGATTTTGGTCCTGGGGGCCTGAGTGATGTTAAGGGCGGGCAGAGAGTGGAGGGCCCTCACTACCCTTATGCGGCTGGATTACATTGTAAAACATGAGGGCCCAGGACAAGAAAGAGCCCCAGTCCACTGCACATCTCATGCAGGAGATTTTTTTGTTGTTGTTGTTGTTGTTGTTGTTGTTGTTGTTGTTTCTGTGTCTGTTTATGTGTTTTATGTATTATACTGTGTGTGTGTGTGTGTGGTGGTGGTGCACCACAAGAAATTGGATGATGCACTTGTGAATAGAAAGCATGCCCCCTGTATCCCGTTTTTCTCTCTCTCTCTCTCTCTCTTTGTGTCGTTCACTCTCTCACTCACTTTGTGTCTCTATCTGAATGTTCTTTTTTCTTTCTTCTGTCTTTCTTTCTCTCACACATTCTCTCTCTCACCCTCTCTCTCCTTCATTTGTCCCTTCATCCATTTCAGACTGCTCATCTCAGGCAGCTGCTGCTTCCTGCTGAGCCTTTTCCATACAAGGAGGCACCGGTCAACTCCCACCTTCAGTCTGCATCTGTGTGTATGTGTGTGTGTGTGCGTGCATGTGTGTTTTCTTCTGCCGTTGTCTACGGCAGCACAATACACCAGTTCTCCCCTCTGTATACTTCTCTTTTTTTTTCTCCATTTTTGATGTTATTTGTCACAGGTGCTCCTCTCCCTCAGGCTACATATTCATTCTTTCCTCCTCACACCTCCATTTGTCAAGCGCCGCCGTGCCTGAACATCTCCCAAGCTCTGAACCCAATCAGGAAAGGGGAGGTGTGGAGGGTGTGTGTGTGTGTGTGTGTGTGTGTGTGTGTGTGTGTGAGAGAGAGAGAGAGAGAGAGAGAGAGAGAGAGAGAGAATGCGTGAGACGGTGCAAAGGAGACAAGGAAAGAAAGGATGTGTGTGTGTTTGTGAGAGGGATAGAAAGAGAGAGAGAGTGTGTGTGACAGTGCGAAAGAAGACAAGAAAAGAAAGGATATGTGTGTTTGTGGGTGTGTGTGTGTATGTGTGTGTGTGTGTGTGTGTGTGTGTGTGTGGGCGTGTGTTTTGGGGTGGGAGGTAGATCATGACAAGCGTGGTGGCAGCTCGATCAGGAAGCTGCTTATGTGATGGCCTTGATAAGTGGCTTGGCGAACCCTGCGCAGAGTTGAGGTGATTGGAGGCATTACCTCGCTACTCAGCAGTGGGATGAGCGGAGGAATCAAGCCGTAGCCGCATCACTCCCAAACATCACTCCTTCCTCATCCTCCTCTTATATAACCATAAAAAATTGTTCATTTTTTATTTTTTGATAAGTTCAATTCATATGGATCTGTTAAACGATGGGGTGCTTAGAACTCACTTGTTCTCTAAATAACTGTGGATGTCTGGGTGTGTCTAAGAAGTGTTTAGTGTAATTGATGTGCGTCTGAGATATATTCGAAAGTGTTTAGCTTTCTTCACGCATTCGGCGTCTATAAATGTGCCTGTCACTTGCCCATGTGGATAATACTAGGTCATCTGTGACAGTTGTACTACCTGACGGGCCTTGATATGGGTTTATCAGACGTTGTCAGCGCCGACTGTTGACAGCGGATGAAGAATCGGAATAGGAAGCGTGGATGAGTGTCAGGTGCTGGTGTTTGGCTCTACGTCTGGTGGGTGTTGGTCTGCACAGTCTGAGGCACTGACTGAAACATCTCCACGAATGCAAATGGCCATGAATGCAAATCAACCCGAAGACATTAGCAGCTCTTATTAATAAACTGCAGAGAATGGGAAGATGTGACAGGTGTTCAGAGCAGTGTTCCCTCGAGAGAACAGCTCTGGCTCCAACACCCCTCTCAGAAGCCTCACCATAATGAAGGGACAGAGAAAAAACAGAGGGCGGTAAAGTCCGAAAGCATCGAATGAACAAAAAAAAAAAGAAAGAAAAGAAAGGCAGAAAATTAGCTTGTGTCTTTTGCCCCAATACAAAAGACTGAAGCCACTGTAAATAAATCATTATGATGGGGTTTTTGGCTGGCATACATTGAGGCCTGGGGGCAGCCTGCAGGGCAGTGTCAGACTTAGATGGCAACAACTACAGCCCCCCGAACATGCCTGTGGACCATGGGCACAAGGACACATACTCCTCATCCATTATAGAAGACACACTCCTACATAATGAAGGACGCAGTACTGGATGACTTCTCGGAATTTAGTTTTACCTTCATTTTTTTATAATCAGTTATGAGACATGGAATTTATATAACTGTGATAATCAGAGATGTTTTGATTTTTGTCACCATAGATATAGATTACTGTTGCAATTAACAAGAGTCAAAAACAGCATAAATATATATCAGAAAACAGTATGCTGAATAGGTTTAATGGGACATTTCATTAAACTAGTGAAAATAGTGCCTTGTATTGGTTTAATATATCATTGCAAGGAATTCAAAGTCAAAAGTCAAAGACAGTTTTATTGTCCATTTCTTCAATGTACTTGACTTATAAATCTCACTGCCCCCATGTGTACATTAGACAGACAAGACAGGACAGAATAAACAGTTAAGTACCCAAGCAGAAAAAATAGAAAAAATGTTCCAATTAGTATGTTGGTTTAATGTGAAAGCACTGGCAAAAGCACTTCTCTTGAATATAACAGTCCAGAATTAATATTCCCTTCCCTTTAGCAGACCTTCCCTTTCAGACTGGCCCAGGGCATCATGTCTCCCCTGTCTGCCCCACAGAGAGTGTCCTGTGCCCCCATCGCATCTGTGAGAGACGCTCCCTCCCTCTGTTACTCTGCTGATGGGCCACTTTTACAGTCCACCCTTGCAGATTTTCGTGTACCTCCCTGAGACAGGACGCCTCCTCTCTATGTACCCAGCGCTGGGAGCGGCTGGTCAGGCGGACGGCTGACCTTGTCGGTGCGCGTGCTGGGCCCTCGCCGTGCGATTCACAGCCTCGGAGGAGCGGCGACCTTCCGCCCTCGCACAAGCTAATCCCCCACCACCCCCACAACTCAACCAGCGCAGCATTTTAACACTCTCCTCCAGTCTCCTACACCCACCCCTACATCTCTCACCCCTCCCTCTTTCCCCCACTCTCTTCTCCTCTTTCTCACACTCCATCTCACTCTCTCTCAGCGGCTGCAGTAGTGACAGAAAGTGTCGGGGTTTGGCTGGGGTGGGGTGTGGGGTGGTGTTGGGTGGTGTCGGGTGGGACTTTCTCTGGAGGGCCAGCCAGATGTTTACTGAGGTGAGGGGAAGTGTGCAAGTTGCCACTGTTTTCTCCACTGAGCTCATCTGCATGCACTGTGTGAATGCTGTACAAGAGAAATGTCAATAGCTGGTGGGGATTTCTCCTTATCTTTATCCTTTTCTCTCTCCCTCTCTCTCCTTATCCTTCTCTCTCTCCCTCTCTTTTTTTCGTCTGCCTTGACGTGATGATTACAGTATCTCACCCTTGTTGGGAGATAACATCCTGCTCAGTGCAGAGAGAGAGAGAGAGAGGGAGTAAAAGCGAAAGAGAGGAGGAGGGGGTAAGATGGGGGAGTCTGAAATAGAAAGCATTACGTTGCTCAAGCACGTCTCTCAGACGATGCAGACTTGCAGGCAGCTCATTTATAAATGATCTGAGCACGCTTGGATCCTCAGCTGAAGCAGCTGCGGCGCTGTCCAAGCAGGTTGCGGTGCTGCGGCTTGTTAGATGTAAAGGGCCGGACTTTCGCGCAGACATATTTGGATGTTTCATTGCGGCCTCGCAGCTCTGCCACCCACCTCTGGGGCAATGAGGACAGACTGGAGCATCTGTGGCAAATGCCAGAGCTAATAAACAAACCGGACACTGTCTCCTCTCTCTCTCTCTCTCTCCCTCACACACACATGCACACACACACACACACACACACACACACACACACAGGCTGATGATTTGGTTGTTGTGGCTTTAAGCAAGAAAGACAAATAGAGAAAATGAGAGAGCAAGAAAAAGAGAAAATAAGAGAGCAAGAAAAATGGAGAGACAGAAATGAAGAGAGAAAGAAAGAGAGATGGAGAGAGACAGAGAGAGAAAGAGAGAGCAAGAAAGGTGAGAGAGAGAAAGAGAATTTGAGGGAGACAGAGGAGCTATAACTCACCCACCTTCTAACATCACAAACCCAAACAGTGTTTAATCCTATCATACCGCTTCCCGCTGCTCGCAAACAGAAAACAAACACACACGCATTTCATTGGCTACAAAGGCAACACTGGAGTCAATCTCTGAGACAAGTGACATTTGCCAATCCCTTTGTCTCTAAGAGAAGGTCACAGGGAGACATTTCCCAGGGTTTTCGGTAGTAGTGCAGCGCAGAGATGCCTCCTGTATTCCCAATAGCCCGCAGTTACCCCCCAAACCAAGGTAAATAAATACTGAGTGTCAATGGCGCATTTAAGACGAATGCTTCCTGACCTCTTGCAATGTGAACGGGACGAAAAGCAGAGATTATAGTGGTACAGTAAGAGCACTCAACCCTAACTCTTCATTCAGCATAACCGTGGAGAGCTCTGTTAATGGGGCGGGGGGTGTAAGTAATTGACCTGGGCTGCAATCCTATGCTATGCACCATTTGAGAATAAAGATGCTAGCTTCTGGGTTTAATGCACCATTTGCAATTAAGATTGCTAGCTTCTTTTGGCTGCATGGCTTTACTGTGGCTGAATCACATCTCTCACTCTCAGTCTTACGTATACAGTAATGTTAGTAAGGACTTCATAAGCTATGCAGCTCAATGTTGTTTTTAACACCAATTAGCCAATGCAATAGCCTACAGATTCTCTCTCTCTCTCTCCCCCTCTCTCTTTCTCTCCCTCCCCTCTCTCTTTCTATCCACAGCCATTGCATCTGACAGGGCACAATGAGAGCACAGCTGTTCTCTCATTGAGTCAGTAGTTCTCCTTTTTCCACACTTTGCCATGTCTTTTTGTACATGCTCGCACACACACACACACATACACACACACACACATACACACAAACACAGTTGGACAGTTCAAATAAATGATATCGGCCAAGCGGGCCATGGCGAAATAAGTTGACATTTCCACAGCAGGTCGTGGCAAGCTTGACAGCTCCCTGGACCACAATCAAAGGTGGATTAGATGTGAAATACCTTCTGCCACCTCACACACACACACACACACACACACCATCACCCCCACCTTTCTGACATTCCAGCAGTCATGACAATTACTCAGTGGGTCAGCGTCGAGTAGATTTAGAAGCAGGAGACTCCATCCGTGAGGGGGGCCAAGATGTGCCGCCATCATAATTCACTTTCCATGTAAATCAGGCCACGACCCATGTGAGGCAGCCCGGGACAAGCGCCAGTGCCAGGCCAGCGGGCACCCCAGGATTAAGTGCTCTGCCGGTGCGTGTTTTATGGTGTTTGATCCCTTTTTATTTATATATTTCTCCTGTTTATTTACGTTTTCACATTCTTGTCATGCCCGCTGTCAAGGTGACCCAGAGGTAGTTACTTGCTTCCTGCTGGACCGGCCTGTCTTGCCTCCGCTCAGCTCACCGCGATAGAGCGGAGGATGCTGGGTAATGAGATGACGTGATTGATCAGACACTGTCAAACGAGTGCCCCTGGAAGTTGGCCAAGAGCCACTCAGTGACACGGGGCTGGCGTTGTCTGCATGTGGTGCAGCGTGTCGGAGCAGTGGCGGGAGCCTCTGACTGGACTCAGCGGAGGCCCAGATTGGGCCGCTGCCTTCTTGATGAGCAGAGGGCACCAGCGCAGCACCATTTATCTTCCCTGCTCTCTGTCCCCGCACTAGAGTGTGGATCGGGCCGATTTTTTCTGTCCACGACCGACCCGCACCCGACACCGCAGTGATCGAATCCGAAGATATTTGTGTCCGCGTCCAACCGAGCCCGACACACTTAAAATCACACTATTTTCATAGGCATACTAATGACACACATTTATATTGCTTGTGTGGAAAGTCCAATTTTATTGATCAATTGACAGGCATTCGGAATCAGCACAGATAAGCGGAGCATGAGCGCACACACGGAGCAAGAAGTGCACGTTAAAACGAGGCCGGGCACAGATATGTCGGCTAACCAATTTAAATTAACATATAACAAAATAGAAATAGAAGTAAATAACATTGGTTGTATGGACCTATATCTGTAAATGAAATGGACACTTCAGGAGCTCTCCCAGTGCTGCAACAACATTAACTAGTTTATTGAAACAGTTTTGCAAAATAACTTTTACTATTAAACAAAGAAATGATTCACAGAATCCATTCAAAATGTAGGCTAATCCATGTTCGTGTGGAGAAAAATGATTGAGTCGACAGTGGATGGCTTCATGGCAGTCATGGCAGCGCTCACTGCTACTGCTACATGTCTCACAACTGCACTTAGGGCTGTATGTGTTTCGTTGTCGCAGCGAGAGAAAAATCTCGCGCACAGGAAGAAATATGTTATGCCGTTATTTATTTTTTCAACTAGGATAATCTGTCACAAACCTATTACTAATACGAACATCAAGTGTAATAAGTTGTTTTTCTTTTTACATTTCATATGTCTTATCGCGTTGATGTGTCTGCGTCCGACCCGAGCCCGAACATAAGTTCTAAATATTTGTCAGAGTCCGACTGAACCTGTCTGGTTTCAACGGGTCCCGCCGGGCTTCGGTCGGGTTTCCATGCTCTACCCCACACCTCTGACACGACCAGGACACCTGGAAATGATGAAATAAGGAAATGTGTATGTGTGTTTTGAAAGAGACCCTGCGTCCTCTATTGATGTTCCTACTTCTATTGGAAAGGATCTAGTACATGTGTGTGTGTGTGTGTGTGTGTGCGTGTGTGTGTCTGTAAAGTGTCTGTAAAGTGTCTGTTTGTGGGGCTACAACACACTTGGCTGCAGAATAAATCCTCCAAATGACAACTTTTTAGGCCCATGTTCCGCTTTCCGTCCTGTGCTCCGAGCAAGTCAGGCGCCTCTCCTCCCTTCGCTTTTGTTGTTGTTTTGTTGTTGTGTTGATTTGATTTTTTCCCCTCCTTCTTCTTCATGTTTTGCTTTATTGTCTTTGTGTTCTGTTCAAACACTGCGCGTGTCTGCAGGCATTGTTGTTCTGTTTCGTCGGCAGTGTGAGCTCTGCTAAATCCTCGCAAGAGCCTTCTGGGTGGGGATAAAACGCTGGCTCCTCTGACTCCGTTGGCTTTGCCGGTCCCCCTCGGCTCCTCTGGGCCCCAGCCCTGCACCCACACCCACACCCCTATTCAGCCACCATCTTGGCTCTGATGCGTCTCACTAAGGCAAAAACGCCACGAATCCGAAGAGATTCAGCATATAAATGTGGAAAGTGAGGGGGAATGGTGATCTGGTGCAAGAGACAGGAGAGACGGCCCTGCGGTGTGCTGTCACAGGCACAGGCAAGCAGAAAAGAGCCACACTTTCTTTGAATACTCTTTAGCCCAGCTGCCCCAGGTCACTTTTGGAACTTTGCTGGAGTACTAATTAGGGATAAAGGATCAATATTAAAACAAGTACTAGTTTTTATAATCGTGTAATGTGGTAGTGTACATTACAGAAATCTCCTACTAGAATATAACTGTGTACAGGTTAGTGTCATTATCTACAATGACTAGTGTGTATAATGAGTCATTGTGACAGCTGACCTCACGACCTCATGATGATGTTCATAGCAAACAGTTGGATCGTCTGTCATGCCTGCTTGTCAAGGCTACAGCTTTTTGTGTTGTTTTGTGTTGTTTCACCTGACACCAACAGCTGGCAGTGGGATACAGTCCATGGGGTTTCACACCATATATTTACAGTTGTTTTTTTTGTTTGTTTGTTTGTTTTTTGCATATGTTTTTTTGCATATGCTTTTGCATATATCCTTTTCAGAAAACAGCATATGGTTGGTTTATGCCTGCAACAAATTACAGTGTGCAGAAAGTGAACCAAAATGAGTGGCTTGTTTACCTTAACCTTTAGGTAAGGTGGTATTGTGTATTTAAGGTGGTATTTAGTATAGTATATTTAAGGGGGTGTTTATTATAGTTTATAAGGTGTATTAAGGTGGTGTACTGTAATTACTGTAATTAAAGTAGTAGGTACTATAGTTTATTTGAGGCAGTTTTTACTATAGTGTATTTAAGGTGGTATTCACTATACTTTATTCAAGGTGGCCTTTATTATTGTATTTAGTCAGTATTCTGCATCTGAGTGCTATGTTATAGAGGAAGTCAAATGAAGAGTACTGTATATATTTTATAAACAAGCAGAAATGTTGTGACATTATTATTGAGTCAAGGACAAACTCTAGAAGACCAGTACTGGCCTTTTTGTCCTGGTGCACAGATGAACTGACATTACAGTACACTACACATTTAAATAGACAGCTTGAAATCTGAATGGGGAAATGTTTCACATGTGCATAAATTAATAAATAAACAAGTCCGACAGCTGATAGTATCATATTAATTCTGGCATCTTAATTAACGCTCTGGTGCAGCTCAGATGACTTTGAACCCTCTCTGTCTGTAAATTCAGTGGAGTTCTTAAGCGCACTGTAGCTCCAGGCAGGGGCCAACAGCTACATGTAGTTCAGTCTAGCACTGCTGCTCCACACTCCTTTTGACGGGCTTGGCTGAACCTAGACATTATTTCCATGACTACAAGCTTCCTTTTTTTTGCCGCAGACAAGTATTTTCCTGACGCTCATCATGCGTTTATTTCCCCTGTTTTTCCTTTTCTACAAAATATCTTTCAATGTCCATATTTTTTACTTTCTAAAGGTTAATTAAGTCGGTTGACCTAGCAGTTGCTGTGGTGCTGTGGTGGTTGGAGTGTGCACACATGGGGGATGAGAGGGGAAATAAATAAAAAAACAGAATGTATTTCTCTCTTCCAAACAAAACAGACAGAACGGAATGGTGGGAGTTAGATGACCTCCCACGGATTACTGGTGTAGCTTTTTTTCTGTCTCAGTCAGACACATGAAAGGTTGAGACAGGCAACAGAACAAATGGAAAAAGTAAGAGCTATTTTCCAAAAGGCGATAAAAGCCATTTAAATGCAATTTTCATACTTTTTATTTGTTATTTGTTATTAAGGTAACATTGTGTCAGTTTCTTTGTTATCAAATTTGTTCCTACCCAATTAAAGCAGTATAACTGTGACTTTACTGATATTGCATAATAAAAGTAACATTCTTTTAATATAAAAAAAAATGAAGAAATAGCATTTTGGAAGATAGCTTTTCAAATGAGCTAGACAGCGATTGATAGAAAATAAATTGCTTAATGATTCTTTTTTTCTTTTTTCATTTAAATTGTTTTACATTAATCTTTGTCATACATTGTTACACCATCTCATAGGAAATAAAACCATATTTCCATCAGCACCCTAACTTGGTTCTGTGCCTGTTTCAGGCAATATGGCTTTATTGTGTCTGATCAATCAGCTTGGTTATGCAACTAACAGACATAAATAATTGACCTAAGGGGGTGGGGGCTTCAGAGCAGATACTGATGTCTTGGATCTTCTTTTAATGACAGTATTCAGAACAGAACACTTTCAGGTATTTTGATATTGTTGTTGATGTTGTTTTCTTCATACTCAAGTTGGTCTTTGATTATTTGAGAAATCTTATAATCCGGTGCGGAAGACTTGTTTTGAAATCAGGTGTTTGTCTCTGTGTCACATAGAACAGAGAGCCGCAATGCCAGGTTAATGTGGACCTAATCTTACTTGCACAGCTGGATGCTTTGATTTCCCATAGGAGAACATGTATGCATGAGTGTTGCTGTGAAGGAAGAGGTGGAGGTGCTGGTGCTGGGGGTGGGACAGGGGAGAGAGAGGCCTTGTGCAAAATTAACTGGTGGAATTGACTATCTTGGCATACAATAGCATGATTTGAGGTGTGTGCGTGCGCTTGTGCGTGTGTGTTTGTGTGTGTGTGTTAGTGTATGGTAGTTAGTGTGTGTTTGTGTGTTTTGATACATTTCCGAGGCAGTTGTATAGCCTGTCACTCAATAGGATTTCTGTGCACTGGTTGGGGTCCCCTGAGTGCAACCCTTAACTCCAGAATAAATTGCCCAAGGGAGCTTTGGTTCCAGGAATGAGGAGATCCAGGAATATAAAGACCATACAAGGACTTCTCTCTCTCAATACACCCTCAACAGACTCATCCATTGCTATACCAGTGTGACACACACTCACACTCACACACACACACACACACACACACAAATGCAAGCAGTAACACACTTATAAATGGGTATATATATATGTGTGCTGTTAGTCTTATCCAAATGAAGTCTCTGTGCAAAACTTAAAACTCCTCCGCAGAGCCTGTGGTTGTTACTATGGTTGCATTCATTTCTCATCTCTTCTGCAGTGCACAATTAAAAATAGCTTATTATTACACTCCTTTAGGACAGACTTATAGAAACACTCAGCGTTCCTTACATGTCCTGGGACAAAACAGGAGCGTAGACCCGCTTTCACATTGTTGCTCTCTTTCACTTTGAACCAGAAATGCACTTCTGCCTCGGCTCTGTCACATTCCCAGCCAGGCGGTGAGCCAGTCCGTCAGTCCGTCAGTCTGTCAGTCCGTCAGACAGGCAGTCAGGTGTTTCCAATGCACTGCATCTCTCTCTCTCTCTCTCTCTCCTTCTGTCTCTCTCTCTCTCTCTCTCTCTCTCTCTCTCTCTCCCCCATGTATTCTCACTCTATACCCTGCCGTGTGAGTTGCTGGCAGTGTGAACCAGCATGAACCAGCCACAGTGCTGGAAACACTGTAGCAGCATCATAATGAAGGTCTTGTTACCCATTTTGGGAGCCACTGACTTTTTTGCCTTCTATACCTTTTTCATGGCCAGGGGGCAAACACACAGTCCTTGTTTAGCCATTTGGTTTGGGCTAAATAAATAAAAAAAACATTGCAGAGATAAACCTCCTAATGAGGTGTGCAGGATCTCTTGAGCGTGGCATGGTGCATAAATGTTTTAAAAAGAGAGGCAATTCTTCGTGTTTTGAGGATATGATCGTCTCCAGATGACTGCTAGACAAACACAAACACGGGCTGACATGACACATTACTGTCAAAATCTCACACAGCGCTCTCCATAGACTCTGAAAAAAAAGCTAACAGAAACAGCATCCTCTGCACACAGTTGTCTGGCATGATGTGCCCTGCTGAGAATTTTGCTGGAATTCTTATCAAAGTAGATTTTTTTTGTGTTTTATTTGTTTTTGTTTTTTTTGTTGTTTTTTTTTTTGCATCTCTTCTGAAAAGCATTGTCTGTGTTGGGCCTGTCATAAACCTTTCCCCCTAGCACAGTGATGATGTGATTGAGTCAGAGGCCTAGAAGACTTCTGTGTCCTTATCTGAAGGTCCACCCATGCTGAAGCACTTCAGCTCGACAGACACCTGTTCAAAAGCAGAATTCCAACTCATACCCATATGCTCCACAAAAGTAGAAAGACTATGACAGGTGTTGGGCCCAAAATCTGAAGTAAGAAGGGACCTGTTTGTGAATGATGGATTTTTCTAATCGTAGTTATTTTATTATTTGATTTAATTATTATATGTATGACTGTTGCTTTATTGGAATGTAATGGATTTCTTACATGTTATCTGTAAGAAAGTCATCTGTAGAGATAGAATTGGGTGTGTGCCTGTGTGTTTATCCGTGTGTGTGTGTCCCTTGAATGATAGAGGGGAAAAAGAAAGGGAGTATAGTCTTGCTATCAGTCATACTCACAGAAACATCAAGTCTCAGATCAATGAGAAATGAGCCCTTCTCATTCTTGAATCAGCTGTGATCAGCAAATCAAAACTCTGTTTATATTCCATTACGCCTGACACATCTGAAAAAATGTACCATAATATATGTCTGAATACGTCTGCTCTCTCAGAAATTCATTAACATTCCCAAGCTCCGCTGCATGTCCACCTTTGCATAAATCTAACGGAAGCCGTGTCGGCTTCAACTTGGGGAAAAATGAAAACATTGTCCGTTACTTTCCTCTGCCTCTGCAATATTACAGGAAAATGGGACTCAATTCGTCCCCCATGGCTCTTGTTCGAGTCCATTAGGCAGCCAGCGTGCTTCAATTCCCCACAAATCATAATCTGCAGCACATTAGCCTCCGCACACACACTGACAGCCAATTCCACACTGGGACTCGCCACAATGGATTCCAAAAGGTGACCATGGGGAGAGGTAGTGTATGGCCCAGCGAGAGTACAGAGCCTTCCTTTTTTCATCTGGAGAACAGAGGAGGTGAGGGCAAAGAGAACGAGGGGGATGAAAAGTGCAGCACAGTCCAAAGGTTTTTATTCATGGTTCTGTTTTTTTTTGGTAGGGGAGTTGAGTGATATCTACAGCAAAGTTTGGCTTTATTGAATTAAGACAAACACAACACATACTGTACTGTACACACACGCACAAACACACACACACACAAATACACACTTTTCCTCTCCGACACGCATTCAGAAAATGCACACACACACACGTACAACCGTACAACACACACTGTTCCCCAAATACAAGGCATAAAGTCTGCAGAGAAATGTGTGTGACACATGCATGCGCTTGCGGCAGCCCCCCTGCCAGGCAGAAGCAGTGGGACTCTGGGTGGCTGTCAGCCTCCACTGCAGAGGGTGCATGTTATATTGATAAATCTCTCGCAAAGCACCGTGAGACAGCCGGGCGTGTTGCTGTGACTAAGATATTCCCCCTGCGATCTGGGCATCAATAAGATGGATTCGCCGCGTTCGTCCCTGTAGCCAGCTCTTTTCCCTCCTCCACTCGGCCCCTGGGTGGGGCACCGGGAAGGGAACGGTGAGGAGTGCAGGCGTCCAGCAGCTAGACACCAGAGATGGGTTGAGCTGTCAGAGGTGGACGAATCTCGCCAGGCGTCCTCCCCATCCTCCACCCCCATGTCGTCCTTCCCGCGTGATGACACTTTGTCATCTTGCACGTAGGCCAGTGTGTTCAGGGCAAAATGGCGGCAGCCAAAGTGGCTTATTGATTTTCATACATATAAGGACTAACACTTAGAGATGATGCCCCTAATGGCTGCCCTGCCTGGCCCTAAATTCCCAGAAATTACCTTAGTTGGAGTTAAATCTTTAGCTTTTGGCTGTAATATTTTAAAAGATAGCTTATGCCAGACAATTTAGGCCTAAATATAATGCATACACATCTAAAAGAATAACTAAAATTATTTGACATTCAGAATACTATAGGCCTATGTTATATACTGTTATATACTGTACATGAACTCTAAGACTCTTCCTAATCCTAATCCTATGTGGTGCAATTAGACGTGTACCTTTTTTATATTTTATCTTATATCTGGTTCAGTTTCTTAGAAGAGGGTGTAAAACACGTTTGGGTCTCAGTCAACACCTCTGCTCCTGAATTGACATTGAATTAAATTGACCCTATTCAGCACAAGGGAAATCTTGTTCCCTAAAAACTGGTATAGCCAAAAGTTAAAGTGGAGTTTTGTTAGAGGGGATTGCACAAACAACAACCATATTTTATCACAGATGTGTCTAAAATATAGGTCACAAATATATTTGTGTTTGTAGTTGTATTTTTCAAGTGATATTTGGTAAAATAAAAGGATTAGACCCACATTCTCCTTGTGTCTGACGCAAATCTGTATCTGAGACAGCAGAATATTTTTCACCCGTTTTCATGAAAATTTTGGTTCCCCAAAGCAGTGCAGGACTGTGCCTAATGGAGGACAAACGGAGAAAATGAAAGAGGTCCGTCCATGAAATGTCCTCCATACCCTCCACTGCTCCCTCCTGCACAAGGACTGTCGGTCAGTGCGCAGAAATGGAGGGGCTAGTTGTTACCATGCAGACATCTATCCTTCCCGTCTATCCATGTGGTCTCTCCTCTGGGGAAGAGCCTCAACCTCCAGCAGCACCATATGCGGAATGTTCTCTCTTTTTTTTTTTCTTTTTTTTGTTCCCCTGTGTGGCTAATGAAAGATTCATAACGCAGGTATGTGGTCTTAAAACAATGAGCGGCAAGCTGGGCACATCTTGCATCAATCACTAGCAAAGTGAAGCCATGCGCAAGGGTAGGGGGGAAAAGCATCCAGGGAGATAGGAGAAAGAAAGAAAATAAAGTGTGCTGTCGGAGACACAATTTTTTGTTTTTTCCTGAGCAAAATGGAGAATGTCAGCGGTCCTCTTCGCTGGGTGCTGAGGACATTTTCAGCATGCACAGCCTGGGAGCCGACCTGTCTGATCAGTTCTGAGTAGTCTACGTTTAGTCTGCCCCCATCTGCTTTCTACAGTGTAAAATTGCTCTGTGTTTGAAAACAGAAACTCCATGTTAATATTCAACTCCATTCAACTCCCTTCCTAGATCATAACTAAGGATTTTCTTTCAATAGCTCGCCTGTGTGTGTGTGTGTGTGTGTGTGCTTGTGTGTGTGGACTAGGGACTTTCACAGCAACACTGAGAATACCCATGGAGGGAAGGAAGGAAGGTCCCATGCGATCTCTGTTGTTATTATGATCATTAGCGGCGCACTGGAGCCTCACAGCAGAGTAAATATTATCTTAGCGTTAGCGTTCGCACTTCCTGATTAGCGCTGAGCAAACATGCCCTCACAGCAGTAAGCTCAGCGGGGAAGCGTAGGGGAGGACCATCCACACATCCCCGCCACAGCATCCCACTCTCACGGATTGGTATAATTACACCGCTCCACGTGGACACCCCCGGGACAACACCCCTCTTTCCCCTGGGCCTCACACTCCAAGGGAGTGAATGGGAGAAAGGATTCTTTCTCTCCTGTGTTTTTGTTCTCAGTTTTCTGCTGTTCTTTGGTGTTGTCATGCAGATCTGTGCTCAAGTAGTTATCAGCGGTGTGATTTTAGGCCCTGCCAGTCACAGGCCTTGTGCCTTGAATGATTTCTCATAGTACTGCCTTGTTCTGAAAGCGTTTAGATGGGGGTGATTAATAAAAAAGGATGAAAGAGGAAATGGAGCAGTGTTAATAAATAGCTTTCAATGTCCACTTCCTTCAAGTCCCAAGGCTCAGGTGTGTGTTGAAATATTTAGCACAGTTGCTGTCTTTAGCTTTGAGGACCAGGGATTCTTTCTGTGGGGTTCAACTTATATTTTGTGTACACACCATGCGTGGATCATATTTGGAATTACCAGATAGAGAATGTTGATGTTGACTTTGTACATAATTCAAAACCCATTGACTTCCTTCAGTACTCTTTAAGTGGTTTATCCACTTAAAGAATTTGATAATGACATTCATCTCTGCTTGAGATTAAATAGTCATAAAATGGCAATGAAATAGTGACGCTTCTTTTAGCATGAATCTGTTCTCCAGTGTCTTTTGACCTGCTGTGTTCAGGGCTGCAACAAATCAGCTGAGACATATTAGGGAGGTTTACAGACTATCTGCCTATGACTGAGATGCCCTTGGCAGAACTGTGTCTTCAAAGGTGGGGAGATGTGACTGAAGTGGAAGGTTTATTTTCACATTTCCATTAAGAACAGTTGGGTATAATGCTAATAGACAATAGAGAATGAAGGTATTTATGATAAAAGATTATAAAACAACAAGCAATGGTGGAAAGTAGCTTGCCAAGTGAACATTGGAGCATTCTGTATCCAATTTGAATTTGGTTCCCCAGTAGAACGTAGCTAAGTTGCCAGAAATAATTACATTAAATAATGATGAGTGAAGGTGTGAAGAACTGAACAGGATGAGCTTTTAATAGTTTAAGCTAATTATTATAGTAAATTATGTCTTGTTGTTGTTTAAGATTTATCATGGTATGACTTGTTTAATATGATGAACATGACCTTGATGTGATTTGAAATATAATGAAATATGTTTTGATCTCTCTATCTTATTTTAATCTTTCTGACTGTTTGTGGCACTGAAGATAGCACATGATAGTAGTATTATCTACATTGTTGTGCAGACAATTAAAAAAGGTTAATCAAATAGATGACAGATAGACGCGATTAGTTTGAGTAAGCACAGAACGATTGTTGCATTGCACTTTATTTGTTCTTACTTCCTCTGCCAACTTTATCTTGTCGACTAGCAGTATCCAGAGGAATCTCAATCATCATGTCCAATGTTGGAGCCAGGTCCCAGATCACACTCAGAGACACTCACAGAGACAAGCGTTTTACAGGTCTAGCTCAAAATCAGCTTGTGTCACTTCAGCAGCTTCATATCACACCTGAGCATGTGCAGCAAGGGCAAGCACTGACTCACTGAGCAGAGGTGTCACACATGTGGCTCCTCATCTGTCTCCTTAGGGCCCTCTGTTTTGACCACAAGCTGTCTGTCAGGACGTAATACTGTATGCACAGTTAACATGAAATTTCCCTTCATTGTCTTGGTGAGGGATTTGAAGTTGTGTTAAAACCTGGAGGTACTGTAGGTGACCTGAGCTTTTTGTAGGGAGTTTTCCCTATAAGTTCAAGAGAAACATGGTTTTCATACATTTCTTGATTTGTTATTGGTAGATATTGTTTTACCTGTAACACTACTAATATGATAGAATAAAGAAGTGTTGAGCCCTCCTGCCTCTCTCCCTTTCTCTCTCCTCAATGGGCAGATGTTTTTTTTCCTGATAAATGAGTTTTGTTTGAGTTGAACAAACAGAGCAGAGGAAATTGGAGTCAGCAGTGAGGCATTAGTCAGCTCACCCCTGTCCCCAGCCTGCCCAGCCTGCGCCTCCTCCTCCCTGTGCTCCCTCACCAACCTGTCTGCGCTACCCCTGCGCTAACAATGGCCGGCGGCGCTGAACTCTGTGTTCGGAAGAAAGGCCGTGTTTTTGGCCTTAAAAAGAATCATGTCCGATAAACATTATTTTGGGTTCTTCTTCCATCCCTCAACTCATCCACCAAATCCCATTCTTGGATAGTGTGTGTGTGTGTGTGTGTGTGTGGCGTGTGTCTGTATGTGTGAGTGAGTGAATGAATGAGAGAGAGAGAGAGAGAGAGAGAGGGGGGAGAGAGAGGGCTCTGGATTGAAAGATGCTCCATCTGGAGCCATTCTTGTAGTTGTGATTAGTGTGCCAATGGTTGTGCATGGAAGGGCTCAGCACTGTCTTGCTTCCTCTGGAAAGACAGATAGAGAGAGAGGGGGGGTGGGGTGAGGGTGAAGGAGAGAGCGTAAGAGAGAGAGAAAGACAGAGAGGGCCTCAGAGTGGCAGCATGTGAGCCCATTTTCTCCCACAGTCGGAGAGAGACTGTCCCGCTGCTCTAATGCTGTCCTACCAACTGCCCAAAGAAAAGAGCCCGCTGTCTGCAAGCATTTCCCTGCCACCCTAAGAGGATATTTGTCCCTCTGTCTCTCTCCCTCGCTCACTCACTCTCTCCATCACTCATTTCCTGGAATAAACCATTTACATAATTTCATTACATTTGCGCTGGCAACCCTTGTTTTTCATCAAGGTCAAATTCATGGCGTTTCTTGAATTCTTTGTGACGTGCTGGTTTTTCCTGGTTATCTTTCTTGTTCACCTTCCTGCAGCCGCCACACTGAGGAAGACCTCTGACAGGCCTCTGAATGCTGTGCACACTTCACCAGGACTGTTTAAGAGGTTTCATAGGTTCAGGTCACCTCTAGGCTAGGCTCTTGTTTAAGTAAACATCTAATTTACAAAGGTGTGTTAAGTCTTTCAAATACAAAAGGTTAGCCTTTTTTCCACCACTGGTCGGAGTTTGGTTGTCAGCCAAGCCAAGAAAAGGTTAGCTGCACCCCTGTCTGCAGGGTGTCCTTCCCCAAGGTGAGCAAAACGGCGTCATAATAATTGAAAATTGCGAATTTACTGGCCCGTAATTAAATGCTGGCCTTTGAACTCACTGGTGACTCCGGCTGCATATTAACGTGTGCAAGGGCCCGGGGTTGGGCAGCGGAGTGGTTCCTGAATCTGCCAGTCAGTGCAGGAATGTAACTCCCCCTGACAGGCCCCTTAATTATCGCTTGGCCCAAGTCATTAGAGGCGGCCTCCAATATTGTGGTTGCATTTTCCACCGTGCACAATTCAAGGGATATATCTCATTTGTTTTTAATGAATTATCAGTTAGGGCTGTTAAGAGAGAATGCCATGTTCTTCCTTTGGCGCATTTTAATTGTCATTTATGAACTTTGAGCTGAGTGTAAAAAAATAATTATGTGAGTTATTACCATGGACTAATGGGAGGAGGGCATTGGAGGGAAGACGGTTTAAGAGTAAAATGAAGAAAGACAAATTACGAGTGACTGAATAATTCAGGAAAATATGTCCCCTACACTTCCAAAAACCTATTATGACTATAATGGCTATAATGTCAAAAAATGATTATGGTTATCAAAACGAAGGTGTAACCAAGGATGAATTTTGCGTTTTTGAAAAAAGTGCCAGTAGGATAATTGTAATATTTTAGTCAAATGCACCAAGTTTGGATCTTGATCTTTATGAGCCCCTGCATCCACCTTTGGTCTAGTTAAATGGACTCAGCTGTGAACCAAAGCGTCCATGACGGACTGATTAAACTGTCAGTGTGCTGGTATTAATCCTGTGCTCTCCAGAGGAGAGCTTCAGGCCCATCAGTTCTTTTAACTTCTAAGGTTAGCCAAAGAGTTCCATAAGGGCGTCGGGCAGAACTGCTTAATCTCCTTCTGCTAAAAAGTACAGATGAGCTTGAACGATTAAAACAATTGAACTTTCTTAAGTGCCTCTTATCTGCTGTTATCTGTTCCAGTGCACTACCCATTTCAAGCTTTCTACACTACCTGAATGCATTAGTCCAAACGAGCCATGGCAAAGTGGAAGAAAAAACAGATAACAGGTAGCTTCCAAAGCACAAATCAAGCTCTCTATTGTCTCTGCTGTCTAATGACATTATAGCCACTGGATACTAGTCAGAGATGTTTCCCATCCCAGCTGTTTGATGTCGGGATTTATCATTGCGACAGTGAGTCACGGCACTGCATCCTTGGCAATTCCTGGGCTGGCATTGATTGATTCATTAACAGCGGCTGAGCGTCTCTTGTTTTGGGCGCGCCAGACGGAGGTGTGCTGGGTGCTGGCCTAACCTCGGTCGCATTCCGCCAGAGCTGCGAGGCTCGACGCTGCAGCTCATTAACTACCAAATGTAGTAGCTGCAAGCTGATGCCCTGTGGCAGCGAACATGGAGAATCTAATGAGTACATACGTATACCTCCCCACACCCCTTACTTTATTCACACACATACACTCTCTTTCTCTCTCTCTCTCTCTCACACACACACACACACACACACACACACAGACACCCATGTTACAACCCAAATGAGTTATGGCACCTCTCCGCGAGGGAAGTGCGCCCCTTGCTCCTGTCTCTCTCTGTGTCTGACGCCATGATTTATCGCCAGGACCATCCGTCTCTGCGGCTCCCACAGAATGTCTCCAGCCCTCACCTGCCAATCCTGCTCCTAAACCGTCCTCCGCCGGCGTCAGTCAAGAGTGTGCCGCCTGTTAAGTGACTAGTCATCTGTCAACACCTCTCAGGGACCAATTGTCCCACAGATCTACGGTATTCCACTAAAGTGTTGATCATCGTAGCCATGGTTATTTCAGGGTTCTTTTTCTTGTTTTGGTTTATTTTTTAATATTTACTAATATTTTAATCAGTATCTTTCCCCACATGTTTTCTTCTGTTAATAGACACATTTCATTAAACTCAAAAAGATTATTCTTTATGAGTGTTGCTTTGCTTGTACTGTAGAAAGCTCTAAATGGGGCTTAGGCTGATAAAAACATCCTTGGCGGAAGTTCAGGGCAAAAAAAGAGAAAAACATTACAAACACCTTTAATGATTTCCTTTGGTTTGATCCAAGACAACAGTTTAATTAAAGTTTTCCGATGCCTTGTAGGCATGCCTGCAGCTTCATTAGAGGATGCACCCACGTCAATAGCTTTGTGATTAGGGTTCCCTGCAAGATACTGTACTGCAACAAAGCTGACCCATTAACGGTAACCCTGTATGAGATTCAGGTGATTTTTCCCTGTCAAGAGATGGAGGAAGTAGCACACCAAGTTGCCATCTTTAATTCCCTGTCTCTCTCACTCTTGCTCTCTCTCTCCCACACACACACACACACACACAGTCCCTTCTCTCACTAACCTTTTTACCCTTATATAGTGGCCAGGAATAGAAATGAAAGACTCTTTTTTGCAAGCGATGGCAGTTTGGACAGAGAGATGTGTGTTCTGGCTGATAATGGTATCTCGTCGTGGGGGGTCCTGTGATGCCTCCACCTTTTCATGGTTTTGCCTCGGAGAATGACAGAGTCTCAGGCAGAAGAAAGGAGGAAAGGGGGAGCAGACAGAGAGATGTGAGATGGGTGACTGAAGGATAGAACAAAGATATGCAGTCTCTGAGAGCACGCTGCTTTTGTTAACCAAAGGACATGAAGTTGATTAATTAGATCTCAAAAAGGCATAGGCAGACTCTTTTTTTTTTCGGACAGGCATGTCTCTGAAAGAAGAGAGATAAAGAATTTATCAAGCCAGCGATGACAACAACAGCACTCTGACAAGGGTTGACATTAGCCACTGCCAATAAAAAAAACATTATAAAGGCTGAATGTATTGTCTTGTTTTGGACACAAAAATCATGCATGTGTTGGAAAGATAAAAAAAATATGGCAAAAATTTGACTGATAGAGCTGTTTATGTGGACATCTGTGACTTAGGCTGTGACAAACGGCTGCCTGCCGGCTATTTGAAAAACAAAGCAATTGCGGATAACATTTTGTGCTGGAAACTGACCGTGTGCTGTTTCTTTTTTACGTTCTACTCATAATAGGTCTGGCAAACTCGATTCCTTTTCAGGAGTCGGGTTAGGGAGTTCTGAGCTATATAGGCCTAGGTGTTCAATGTAGACGAAAACATAGAAACAGGAACGGAGAAATGCCAGTAAATAGATTATTATTATTATTATTATTATTATTATTATTATTATTATTATTATGCCTAGCCTGGCTATTATTATTATTATTATTATTATTATTATTATTATTATGCCTAGCCTAGCTATTATTATTATTATTATTATTATTATTATTATTATTATTATGCCTCACACAAACTTATAAAACAATTAAATCGCGGGACAGCATCATCAGGCAAACCATGCTTTCCTACTGAAAAAAAAAAACAACTTTTATATCAAAGGCCTATATGCTACTCTATTTATTTTAAAAATAATTTGGGCCACACCAATAAAATTAATTGGTTCTTGGATTTTTCCAGGAAAAATATGGAGCGAGCGAGCGAAATAAAAATAAAAATAAAAAAAATTTCTGAAGGTAAATTAGCACATTCACAGTTAATGTTCATTAAAGACATTTACTCATGTGTTAAGGAAAAACTAAATGTGGCCTAATTTATAAACTTAACTTTCACACCTCACAGCACACTTTTTGTCATGCAGGTTTTAGGCATTGTACAAATTCATACTTCTGTCATTCTATGTTATGTAAAGGTTTGACGGTTTGTAATTTATTTAAGAGTTTGAGAATCTAAGCACCACCAAGCTTAGGCTGTGTAATTGAGGTATGACATATAATGTTGACTACGTCTAGGCTGCTAACCTACGTTAAAACTAATTTTGTCACAGTTCATCACAGGGCATTAAAACGTCAAAATCGCACTGATTCACCAGCAATTAGATAGTGACAAAAACTTCGTGATCCGGAGATGAATATCCATCAACGTGGAGTCACGTGAATCTAGAAAAGAGACAATTTTTTTGCATGGAAAAGAGAAGCGTGTGTGTGTGTTTGTATGTGCGCGCGCGAGGATGTGAGTGTGTAGGCACATGCTATTAATTTATTTATTGATTGATTTTCGATGGCGAAACACTTTGAATGTTTTTTTTTCGCCTCTCAATCAATGAAATATCAAACTCACCTCCACAGAGTTGCACAAGCAGACTGCTCTCGGCACCGTGAGTCCAACTGCGCAAAGTTCTCATCCTCTTTAATTTCAATGCACTTGTCAAATGTTTTTCTCTTCTGATCAAATATTTTAATAATTGCAAACACTGGCCTAGCAGGATCCACCGGCATCTTCCCTCATATCGTGTCTCTTGTCTCTTGCGCTCTTAAGTGAAAGGCGCGATTTGATTGGTTTTCGACGTCACGTGAACGCAGCATGCTTTCAGTATTATAGCTATCAGCCACTGTGTTTTTTATGTTCGTGTGAGTTCGAATTCAATTTTATTTTTATTTCATTTTGCATTTTTTTCAAGCGGCGAATCCGAGAACCAACTAATTTTATTGGTGTGGCCTTACATTCATTTAAAATGACTGCTGCAACTCCTGTCATCCGTCATTCAACAGACTTAGCAACCTGACTAGCTGATGATTTGGCTATGCATTAGTAAAGTTGCTAATTCTTGCATCCTGGTTTTGTTTCTTTTTGGATGTGTGAAACACTCAAGATTCTTAGCTAGCATAACTAAAATGTCACTGTCTAAAGCGACGAAAAGAAGAGTGAAAGGAAAGGTCTGCGTTCAGCCTACCTGAATTTATGAACATCCAAAATCTCATCCTATATTACACAAGACGATGCATGGCCAAAAAACATATCCACTTGCTAATTGGTGCTCTTTGTTAAGCGCTGTGAGACCTGTCTTTTGTAAAATGCGCTATACAAATAAAATGTAATTGAATTTTGTTTAATTTAATTGAAGCGCTGACGGCTGGATGTCCAGAGCTGCAAGATCCTGGTTTGGGCACTTACAGCACAGCAAAAAGTTACAAATGCGTCCCTCAACGCAGCATGGATTCTCACAACAGGCTACTGACGCAGAGGTTATTAAGGAAGTGATAGCGATAGTGTAATGAGATGTGTTGAATTGTTGTTTTTGACAGCAAATATTATACGTTTTTATTTCAAGCAACCTCATGTGGCAGGCCAGATATTACTGACGGCGGGCTAATTATGGCCGTTGGGCCGCTATTTGCCAACCACTGTTCTAAACAAATAGCCTACTGAGGAGGGACTCACTCTCGCGCTACCCTGACTCAACGTAATCGATTAATTAGGGCGACCCGAGGGACTCAAGAGATCCATGAGTTCCCGTCTATGAGCTTCGCAGTTTTCGGCTCTGCAGGAAGTTCACTTGTGGAGTTGTGGTTGCCTACGAAATTGTAAGTTCTACATCTTATGGCAGCTAAGATGTCTAGGTCTAGTATTAGCTAATGTTGCAAGAGGTTTGTGTGTGGCGCTGTTTATCATTTTAAATCAAAACTTAGGACTCAAGTGATCCGGATTAATGACACTAGAGAATCGCGACTCATGGGTTAATTTAAAGATTCGAGTGAATGATCCGATAGAATCAGGATTCAACCAGCTCTAATTCATAATAGGTGTGTGATGGATGGAGGCTGTGGTAAGCCAGGCTCTGATGAGGAGCGAAACGATGTCTGTGTGGAAGGAGAACTCCGAGAAGGTCACACAACGCGTGAGCCTTTGGCACTTACAGTTCAGTGAGCCATCTGTCCTTTGATGTAAGCGCATTTTGAGAATAGCCATTTCGAAACGCATTTGCATCTTTGCAACAGCTGGTAAATTGATACTGTTGTTGTCTTTTCTTGCTTTCAGTTGATATAGGTGCCTGCGAATCAAGGCGATAAAAATATTATATTCATGTTCAAATAAGTTAGAGGTGAAATTAAGTGCACAGTGTTTCATTTCAGCATGGTGCAACAGCAGGACATGTCGGTTTCTGGTTTTTATGAGATGTAAAATTTTCATTTTAACTGTAAAATCAATAAGTCAGTTTGTCTAGTCTTGTGTAAAACACCGCTGGAGGAGGATGAAATATAATTTTAATTCCTTGCCAGTCCCTGTGAAATAAACACAAGGAGTGCTTCGCTGGGCTCTTGTTTGTTTAAACGCAAGCCATCCTGTCACAAGGCTCAAAAATCAAACACATGCACTGACACTTTGTCTGCAGGTCAAACACACCTACTTATATTTACATGTACAACTTAATCAGAAAACATACAAAACACAGCAAAAAATAACGCTTACTGTGACATGTACACTTAGATTCTGGCACAGAGACCCTTTGTTAATGGCAAATATCCGGTCTGCCTTGGCTTGTCTGCAGCGCGGTGCAAAAGAGACGACTCTGCGGCCTGACCTTGAGTAATGAGGATCCGTCCGGCAAGCAGTCTGGCCTGTTGGTACATGACAGGGTTGAGGCCATTGGGCACCCTCACTCGCTCGCTGCCTTTAGTTTTCTGCCACAGCAGGGACTAATGAGGAGGGGGAAAACGGAGACAAAGAAATGAGTTCGGCTAACAAGCGACTTCATCAGCGAGAGGAATGAGCCAACCATCTCTCCTCTTCTTTGAATCACCTTTAGAGAGAGAACACACACACGCACACACATGCTACACACACACACATGCACAACAGAGAAGGAGAGGGGAAGTAGAGCATTGGTGGGGATTGAGAAAGTAACGCAGACTGGTTGAGGAGCTCTCGCGCCAAGAACTAATCACAAAGCAGCTTTGAAATCCCCAATCGGAACCACTGATGTGTCTGCGGTGTTGGAGCAGTGAGGTGAAGAGGAAGTTCAAGCAAACCCTCCGTCTGTACTGTGGTGGCCCACTGTAAAATAGCAGAAGAGCACCAAGCATGGCCTAAAAGCACTGGATATATCCGGCTCTTAGTGGAGGGAATGGCAGGGTCAAAAAGGTCAGGAAAAGCTAAGGCAACAGAGTGCAAGCATTTTTTATTTAGTTAGTTATTTATTTGACATGAGGGAGAATATTCTAGCTGGCATGTTCACAGGCGGCATACCTATGCCAGCCGGCTTGCGGTGCTCGTGCTCTGCAGCCGTGCCTCATCACCGCATTAGCATTCGCGGCGGCTGCTGTCACACTTTGATGTTCAGCCACCTGATTTCACAGTCCTCACTGATGGCACAGATCAAATTTATAGGTGTGTGCAGCCGCCAGCGATTAAGAGAGCGGAGTTCACATTTCATCTTTACTAAGGCTGCGGCTGGGACTGCCATTAACATCCTTGGAAATGAAAGGCCTGGGGTCTGTTGAGACGGGGCCATTTCTGGTCATTCGAGAGCCATCTTCGTCAATCTGCCTAACTGTCACCTCTGTAATCTTTGCAGCCATTGGCAGCCATTAGGATGTGGTATATATGAAAGTTGGCTCAGTTCAAAACATTGAAAAAGCCAGAGCATTTCCCTTTTTCGTGAGTTTTGCCATTTCTCCCTTGTGTGTTTTTACATGGTGGGCTACTGATTTGGTGTACATGTTAATTCAGCTGATCATGGGAATACGCAGATAAAAGAGCTTGTAGTTTGTCCCTAAAAAGAACATCTTAATTCATTTTTATTTGCAGAGAACATGTTATACTGCAATAATCTGTCTCCCTAATGAATCTTTATTTCCTCATTAACAGCCTTCTCTGTTTTCAATCAGTCTGAGTATTGGTAAATGTTGTCAAGGTCATCTCCATGTACAACAGATTAAAAATGATATGATTCATTTTGACGTTAATTAATTAACAACTTCAGATGGTGTTCAATGTATCCAGTTCAACACTTTGCCACCCATTCTCTACAGTTATTAGGCTCAAACATCAGTATAATGAGCAACTTTTGCATGATATGATATTCAGACATTTCCTGAATAAAAACTGCATCTTCAGGTCAATATTTTATGAAAGCTAAAACTCATTATGATGTACTAACCTTGATAATTTATTAGCTTCAATCATGTACAGGATTAACTCGGATTACCTGTTGAAGCAGATATTGTAGAATGTTAAGAAGCAATACATGTATAGTCCTGAATTATTGTTCCTTGGTTCATAATCAGGAAAGCACAGTACATAGTATACTGTATGTCTGCATGAAATAACAATGATATTCATCTATAATTCATTATTATGGCTGAGATGTGTTATACTGCATGTACTTGTAGTCAGTGTGTGTATTTAGTGTAATACTAAGAACTCTGCATTACCATTTCCATAATATGGGACAGTCAGTGTTGTATCTATCCCTTCTCCCCAACACAAGCTATTGTAGACACTAGTGCATGCTACTTGTTGGATTGACACAGGCAGTGACATGTATAGTAATTCTGTAACTCGAGATATTTGTACTAATACAAGCAAGCAGACAAATGCCATACAGATTATTGTTGGAACATTATTAACCTTCTAGGAAAGCTCATGTATTCATGTCCAGTGGATGGAGGTGCCTGAAAACTGGAGTCTGTCAAGCCACTTTTCCCTTACTGTTGCTACTTTACTGTTGCTACAGATATTTTGCATGTCCAGATTTATATGTGTTGCTTTGATATTAACACTAGTTTAATGATTATGTTACAGTAATGGGGGTTATAAAAGAAAATGTAATATTACACCAATGGGTCACTGGGGAAATATTGTGAAGCTCAGCTGTACGGAAG
This sequence comes from Limnothrissa miodon, assembly GCA_017657215.1. Classification (NCBI taxonomy): domain Eukaryota; kingdom Metazoa; phylum Chordata; class Actinopteri; order Clupeiformes; family Clupeidae; genus Limnothrissa; species Limnothrissa miodon. Next base: position 108,915 of record JAGFZM010000070.1, read on the forward strand.
GCTCTGCTGTATCTGGCAGTCTGACTGAGACGTGTTCTTAAATGGGTTTGCATGAGGTGAATGGCATAAAAGGGCACATCCATGGGGGTGAGAAACCCACTCAACACACAATAAATTAGCTACAGTCCAAGGCAAGCCAGGACAATCGCAGTCCATTCTGTCACTGAACTCCGAAATGACTTTTTCAACATTCCCCCAATAATGGCCTTGACAAATAGCCAAAGAGAATTACAGGCATCTGGAGAGATCTCAAAGCTTAAGGGGAAATCTGAAATACGGGGTAGAGAATAGCGACATAAAGGTAGTTTGAAATACATTTTCAGTGTTAATATTTAAAATCTAATAACTTTATATCTTTGTTAAGTTACACTTCACCATGTTGGGTGCAAAGATTAATACCGGTTAGCAATACATTTAGCTATTCATTTGTGGTTTGTGCTGTAATTTGCCTGAAGGTTGATAAATATATTCCATCAAGACTCAAATGGCTGGTTTTTGAGGTGTAGTCATGAAAACACAATGGAAATATATAGCTGAGGAAAAGGAAGAATAACACAAGTGTGGACATAATCTCTTGTGAGTTAAGTCTTTTTGATGGCAGGGTCTTGTTAGTGCAGAGAACAAGGTCATGTTCACCAGCAAACCCGCTTCTGATCAGGCTCTGCAATTGCTGACTTTGTGCCACATTGATTTTCTCTCCCCCCTTCTTCTACCTGATTGTGGTGCTGAGATGGATCACCGTCTAAGAGTGTCTTCAAATAAAAAAGATGACAAATGGTTGACCATAAAGTGACTGTCCAATTTTGCCTGAACAAATTAGTTCTGCACCAAGAAGCCAGTGCTGGTGATTATCTGAAGATTATGACTTAGGCTTAAGCATTTCTTTTGACAGCCTAGGCCAAGGCTTTAAAAAGCATATCCCTCTGAAAGCATACGCCATCTCATAAATCTCGGCGGTTTGCTTAAACACTCGGCCGTCTGATGCGGCGCTGTGTGTACGGGCCAGACTGTGGGCTGTGAAAAGGCCTTTGGTGTTATGAGACACTCATTCTTGTCAGACTACATTAGAGCGGCCACAAGCGTGACTGTCACCACCAATTATGGCCGGCGCCTAGGAAAAGGGCGGCAGCTATCGCTCACTCCTGGCTAATGGTGGTGGTCTCGAGTGGACACACCGTGGGCTGGAGAGATGCTAGGAGCCACGGCATTTCCCAGCCCCCGCAGTCAGCCACATCGGGCACCCAGCAAAGAACGCAAATTAATAAATAAATAAACGCTCGTGTGGAAAACAATTGGCAGAATCAGAGAGAAGCTTATTAACTGCCAGCGCAAATGAACGCCCGTTATGCAAAACAAGGCTAGTCCCCAATGTTCCATTTTAGCCGTAAGTGGGCAGATTATTCACTGCACGAAGCACCCTCTCTCTCTCCCCTTCCGCACACATAGGCAGGGAGCTTCAGTGTGCATGTATAATTTGAAGCGGATAAGTGGCAATTGATGCATTATGCCTAATAAATAATGAATCCACTGTGTGATCCCAGAACTCTTTCTCTTTTTAATGAAACGAACACAAGCAAAGAATAAGGTCAGCAGAACAGGATGCAGTCATCTTGCAGTAGCATAGTAGTGCTCGGGCTCAGGTGGGGAGCAAGGAGCTTCATGACACTAATTGCTGTCTCCAGCACTTTTCTGAGAGGGAATATCTCAGCTGCCTCATTTATCTGGTCTTATGCCAACAATAGCGCCGTCTGGCACACTACCATCACAGGTCTGTATATATGTATATATATATGTTGTTACTGTGTCAGATATTTAAAAACTGTTCTTTTTTTTTATGTAATATCTGTCTGCCACGGCTGGAGTTGTCTGCCGGCAAAGACAATCACTTTGTCACGGTCTTTGTACACAGAATGGAGTCGGGAGGGGAAAGCTAAAAGATTATCTAGAGAGCTGTGGAAGTTTCCAAAAATATTTTGTGAAGGTTTTCCACGGTTGGAGATGGCAAAGTGTCAGAGCAAACAAAACCTACATGTGTATGGCCTAAAAGTTTTAAAGACCTCTACTCTACCCGGCTCTTCCTTTGTCAGTTAAAGCCAGCTGTCTTTAGGGTGCAGCTGAGCGCAGTTTAATATTGTATAATGCAGATTAAATGTAGTTACTGATCCAAAAATGGCTTCCTTGTTTTGGTGTGAAAGCATCAGTGACTTAATAAATTACATAGAGCACTACTTACAGGATAGGTAAATAGAATGCGCCTCTACTTTCTAATGTACCTTGCTAATCAACCAAAAAATAAATATGTCATGCTTTTGTTTATTGTCAGAGTTTATATCCAATGTGTACCTCCTGGTTTATATACAGGTTTCCTTTTGAGAAAATTTACTTTTCCACCCATTTTTCTCTGCAGCATCTGAGCAAATATCGTGACCGTGTTCATTTCATCTGACATTAGCTCTGCAGACAGCAGAGATTTTGTACAAATCCGGTGTATTCCTGGAAATGATTAGGTCAGTAGCAATATGATTGCTGTGCTCGTACTGTAGTTTCATTCTTTTATTCCCTTCCATTACCGTGCCATTCTTCTCCCACAGCCCATCACTTTATAGGAAGTGTGACATCTCAAAGACAGGATCCCCATCACGATTGCTTTCAGGATGGCCACTTTGCCATTTAAATTGTCAGGTTAGCATCTCATCTCACTGTGCAGCCTCCATTTGGGCTATTTTGACTGCTCAGTGACCTGACTGTGTCATTGGAAGCCAGGATCTCTCTCTCTCTCTCTCTCTCTCTCTCTCTCTCTCTCTCGCCTTCCATTTCTCAGAGAGAGAGAAATAGAGAGAGAACTTGGTGAGATACACAGGGACAGATTCTCACCCTCACCTCACTAGCTATTTCTATTATTAGAGATAGACAGTAGATAGTCTAAAACACCTGACCTGACAGTAAATACAATTCTTTGTCCTATATAGGATTCCCAACAAAGAAGCCCTAGAACACCAGGCTATGGAAATAGGTTAGAGTCTGCATAATTTCACAATCATTTTACTCGGTAATCCCGTATTCTTTGGAGAAAGTTCTCATCACCCGACAACTTTTTAAAGTCACTCACTTATTGACGAGATATGTCAATCTTGAAGACATTAAGACTTTAATGACCCATACGTTCTGGCAGTGGGCTCTGTGATAAATGGAGTTCAATACACCCACATCACTCCAGGCCATGGTACATTATTTTCCTGGGCTTTGCCACAGGTTTGTTAATGAGGTTTGTCACAGCGCTCCCTCTGGACTGGGGGTAATTTCATGCTACTGTAAGTATTGATACGAAGGAAGAGCGAGAGCACAGCATGGCCTTTGAGCGAGACGCCAGCATGGCAACATTGGTCATTAAGGATTGATTGTGCCATACAAACAAAAAAATATGGATCTGCCCTTACACATTCTCACCAACATGCACACGTGCTCCACATCCCGAATACACGCATGTACATGCATGTACTCATGTCCTCTTACATTGACTGCATGCACACACTGGCATGCATACGTACCTCGTGCATGAGTGGACACACACTCCAATACACATATTTGGTAGATGAAACTAACAGGCTGGGCAATCTCACACCATATATTTTACAGCCCATGGAAATTTACTCTGTGCATCCTCAGACACATAACTCATAACGTTATTCTCACTTTTCCATCATCACTCTCTCTCTCTCTCTCTCTCTCTGTAGTTGACCCTTGAGGGACTCTGCCTCTGCAGCCCGAGGGTAGAAAAACCTGAACTGCTGTGACTCAGCCTGCGCAGGTTCTGTGGGTGTTGCTCGCCTGTGTGCAATATGCTCTAAGTTGCTCTGAGTTCCTGCTTCACAGTTTGCAGCCTGTTTGCTTCAGGCTCAGTCTGCTGGTGTGTCCACTTTGTTTGTCTTCCTGTTAGGTAATATTCGCCCTGAGGCTACTAACCGTATAGACTGAAATGAGGTCAAAAAAGGAGAAGAAAGAAATACCTGAAACTGATAACAAAATTCACTGTACTAAAATGTAGTTAATGTAGTAGGCATTAATAAATGCAGATATATGACATTGTCAAGCCTTTGCACATAGCACATTGCACAAAGCAATATTTGGATGAATAATAAAGTTTCTTTCACTACTTAATGAATGCTATAATATACAGTACACACAGTTAATAATCTTTTATAAAATAAAGTACATATCTCTATGGATGGTGGCTGGTGTCTGTCTCAAGACAAATGACACAATATTGAATTTTAAAGTACTAAGTAAAGCCCTCAGGAGAAATCTTTCTGAAGAAGCACCGATATGTAAAATGGAGGTGTCTCTTCTCATTTTACAAGCTGTAGCAATGGCATGTCTTTCTTGGTACAGTAGTTCACTTGATTTTATTTTGAAAGTTTACATTCATATTTCTGCTGGGGAGAAAATCTGCCCATCTGCTAAACCTTTTAGAGATGCTCAGGGACAGGGACATTTGCTGAAAATACACCATGCAGTCCGATATCCAGAGTGTTGGAAAGAAAATGTGCATGAAGAAGGCTGGACTGGATTGGAGGGTGGAGGTGCGGGGACATGTTGCAGTAGAGGCCCGAGTCCTGTTTATCAGTGGCTGCTTATTCATGCACGTTGGCTGAGCCGGGTTATCTGACAGCAATGCATTTTCTCCAGGCCATCTGGCGGAGGCCGCGTTTCCAACGCATGATTCAGTGGAGTTTGCGAGTGCAAACCCGGGCACTGCGCCTCATCGTTCGTATGGGTGTCCCAGTCAGCAAATGCACAGTGCTCTCCATTTGTCATGTTTTCGACCCTCTCTTGGGCTTCCTCACATGGTTTAGTCTGAGTCAGACAATGTAATGGCTTTGTCAGGACTACGGCAGGACAGACTGATGGGCCAGTGCGGGAGATGGTCAGGCCGCAGTGCATGTCTGAGAGGGCTGGCTTTGCAGCCATAGCTAACTGTGCTATCACTATCACTCCTGCTGTGCAGGAATGGGAAGAGTGGAGCAAAATCAGATGCATCCTAATTGCACTCTTCATAACAACTGGCATAGACAGGGTTTGTTTGTGTTTGTTTCAGCAGATACAGTAGACTCTATTTTTGTATTGCATTCTAATATTATTGGGAGAAATCAGAAAGAGGTTCCACATTGCCCTTTGATGTTTTAGTCATAATGGAGTAAATTCTTTGGTACTGTATTTCAGCGGATGGGTGGCATTAAAGATGAAGTGGCAGCTGGACTCGATCGCTTTGATGCATCTGCCTTCTTAAACATGCTCATTAAGATGTGTGTGTGTTTTTCCTTTGCACCCAAAGCAGTGTTAGCGTGGCCAATATAGAGCTGCAGTCTGCTCTGGAAATGATACAAACAAAAACAGGTTTTGGGGGTTTATAACCAAATTAGGCAATTACAGTCCTCCTGCCTGCCTCTGCTTCTTGGATGTGTCAAACTCAAAGGAAAGGAAAGAAAGAACAACCAAAACACGTGCCTCTGTGCTAGTCATGATTCATTATCGTGGATCGCCCTATTTCAGATGGCCACAAGGTTTAACTCATTTGTATCATGTCTAAATATAACATCACAATAAGCATTATACTCTACCTGTGTATCAGAAGACAGGGAAGAAGGGAAGTCAGTGCAGGGCAAAGCCTGTGCAGTCAGTGCATAAAAGACTGGTTGGCTGAATCATAATCAATAATCAATAATCATAGATAGAATTCAAGTAAGTTATTGTTTGCCCTGAGCTGATTGCAATAATGGCCGCTGTTGTTCACAACCTCTCAATCATTGACGTTCCCCAGTCAGATGCTTTTCCCATATCCATGCCCAATCCCATTTTCCCCAGGGAATAAAAGAAAGGGTTCTAGCAGAAGCATAACACTCAACTTGCACTCATCACTGTCAGAAATAAAAGGAAAAGGAGTTATACAAAAAATGTATTTTCCATGCCTCTCCATCTGCAGCAATCAGCTAGAGATGCTAAATGGATTCTATATGCTCTCATGGCTTAAATGCAAGACTGCACCAGACCCAGGTCTGACTTCACTGCACCCTGGGCAGGCGATATGCAATTTTAAGCCTTATCCATAATTTTAGAACCACCAAAATGGAATTTGGTCTATTTAGCTCTGAATGACCAACATCACCTAATTAGAACGAGTGACTAATTGGAACTACTGTAGTGTACTATACTGGCAACAGTTTGCAAAGGCACTGTGAACACAGCAGTGGCACGAAATAGAAACCCACAGTGTGATCGGCCCTTTTGTACTCAATACACAATTGGTGCAATAGTCTGGCTGGCTTGTGGGATTAAGAGGCCTTCCTACCTGAACCAGGAGCCGTGTAAACCATTATTCATTGTCCCAAAGTCCCACCTGACATCCCCTGAGTTCCCTATAAAACTTCCTCCTTGAAAAAAGATTCCGAGAGACATCATAGGCATTGTCTTGTTCTAGCTTGTTAAAAAAGACTTGAAACATCACGCACACATCATGAAGGCTTGTTTTATGCATATGGCTTGTGTATGTTCACCAGAGAGAAGTGTTCTCTGACCTGGCTGTCTGCCCAATGCTGTTGAGGATGAGTCTCATTTCATGCTCACACAGTTATGAGTTATCTTGTCTGAGCATGTCAGCGCTTATCATAAGATAATAAATGGTTGAATTTCACTTGCTTTTATCAGGCACAGGCACGTCATAGAATGTGGTCATGAAAGTGTCAGGCATATATCCGAGACAGAGAAAGACCAAGAGATGTACTCTCCAGATAGTGTTAAAAAGTGATGTACTTATATTAAATATATAGAGTTTAAGGAATATTCTGCCACATTTCAACCCATAATCCTTTTGTTTGAGGTCAGTTGGATGTTGAAGCACTGTTGGTTGGGGAGAGGGAAGCTGAGCTCCAAGGCTTTGAATTGAAGGTGACAGTATGACGTGGAGGTGTCGTTCTGATAGCCAGATTTGGAAAATGGCTGTTTTGGCTGTGCAATGGCCAGATACCTACTCATGGGTAGCCATAGTGTAGCCATATTCCATCTTCATTTAACCTTGGCTGAAGATAGCCTATCTGACATCACTTCTACATTCTGACTCAAAAGCAGCCATTGTCTCTAGAAGGACACAAACAGACAACAAACGCTTTGGTAAGCTACATAGACCCTAATAACAATATGCACACTTGTCATTTGTTAGAATTTTCCCAGATTGTATCTTTCTCTTTTATAAAGCTAATACTTTAATTCCACTATATATCGTACACTATTTCAAAATCTATGCCAAATAAACTCCTCAATCAGTTTAAACTCCTTCAAAACTGTTTGTGGGCTTTAAAGAGGAGACAACAGGAAAGAATAAGTTCACCTAAATGTTTCATTCAGTCCTTTTGTCATAACTGTAAATTCTGACATCCACCCCGGGAGGAGGCAGACCTTTGTGTTTTTTACTGGGCCTTAGAAGCTGATGTAGGGAGTGTAAAGGAGCACCTGGCTCCCTTGTGCACTCCTGGGAGTGGGTCAAAGGGCAGGAATAGTTTGGACAGCTGCTGTTGTGTATTATTACAGTTTGATTGTACCCCTGGATGTTTTGTTGCTTGCACACTTGTACAAGACTGTGTGTGTGGGTCTGTGTAGTGTATGTGTCTGTGTGTGTGTGGTGTGTGCATGACTTTGTGTCACACCAGAGACACCATCTGTCCATCTGACAGAGAGCGAGCACCTTTGCACCTAATTCTCTACTAATGACAGAAAGAAGAAGACCAAAGCTGAACAAACCTCGCTTGCGTAATACTGGGCCTGAGCGTAGCCAAGCTCACTCCTCCGAAGGTAAAAGATGCACAGCCCCCCGCCATCGCCATCACTCTCCTCCCTCTCTAATCCAGCAGCCTCTCATTAGTGCCATTTTAATTGGCCCTTGGCCTAACCTGAAAACAATGAAGCATTGATTTCCTTAAACATAATCGCCTCGACCAATAAGCCAGTGACCCCTAGCTTGCTCCGCTTCCTCGCTGAGGAGAAAAATGAGCGGGCCAGAAGGAATGTATTGCTGTCCACCTCCTTCTAAGCCAGAGGCAAGGCTGGAGATCCACCTACACCCCCCTCACTTTTTCAGGGTTATCTGCTAGCTCTGGGGCTGGCTGTCCACAGTGCATGGATGCTCTTCGCACCCATACAGATTCCCAGCCCAGCTCCACGTGCAAACATGCCCTTCCCATAAATAAACACTTACAAACACAGACAGGTAATGATCCAGCAATTACCTTTGGGCCGACGGAGGAGATGCCCAGAATGAGTTTTGAGGTGTAGCAGAGCGCCATAATTATGTAGCCAAGTGGCCGTTTGTCCTCTAAACTCTATTATGGGATGGATTCTAATGTGTGTGTGGTGGGGGGGGCATTACTGGAAAGCCCATTCTGAGCACAGATGGTACAGGATGTCATGGTTTAATGCCACTCCACCAACCCCGTGTCTGATGGCTGGGCAAAGAGGTGCTTACCAGACCTTACTTACACATACACACCAACACTCATGAACCACTTACATTACAACCACATACACATACACACACATTCAGAGAGAGAGAGAGAGAGAGAGAGAGGAATGCTTATGTACACTGACACAAACACAAACACACACGGACACTCATGGTCACAGACCCTCACACTTACAACTACACACACAGACACACATAAACAGACACACACACACACACACACACATCTGGCTTCTGCTGCCGGAGTGCCAAGCACCTTAGCCAGCTCATTACCTGCAAGCAGACTCTCTGCAGGAGCCACCCGGAGAAATCGATCACACAAGTATAGATCCCTCTCTGCACAGGCACCAGGGCTAGCTTGTGCTCTCCATTCCTGCAGGTAACACCAGGCATGTGGGTTTGCATGTGGAAAAATGCACTCATATGCAAAAAATAACATAAGTACTTGCACAACTTACATGCACAACTTTTCTAAAAAATCTATTGTATTGATATTATTATTCAGCTATTTCTGTGTATTGGTTTGTTTCATTAATAAATGAGTACATAAGTAAAAAATACATAATAAGAAATATTTTTTTTTTGTACTAAAAAATATGATTCTTAGACCTCCTCTGATATGTGTCTCATGTCACCCAGGGCCAGTTAAAGACCTACCAAGTGCCAACTATAAATTTGTCATGCTTACAGACCTGTGTTTGTGTGTATGTTTAGGTGCGTGCATGTGTGTGTGTGTGTGTGTATGGGAGACAGATGTGGATGTTGCACAGTAGAAATTACCAATGTGCATGTGTGTGTGTGTGTGTGATTCAGACAAATGCAAAGCTGCAAAGAGCTGACCTCCTCCCATTAAGACAATGGTAAGTCTAAGGTTGATCTGCAAGCATCATGTCTGCCCATTCATGTGCCTACAGAAGTTTCTGTGGGGAAGGCGAGATACAATCCAGTGCAGAAAAACAAGCTTGTGTGGGGAGAGAAGCTGTGCAGCCACGGCAGTTTCAAAGCTGGTCCCAGGGGACTCTTTCTCTCCCCACACCTTTATGGTTTGAGGTCAGCGCCGGGTCTCAACAGATCAATGCCTAACCTTTAAAAGGGCGGCAGTACTGTAATATAGCGAGAGAGTGTGGTTAAACACGGCCGTGGATTTCACTTTGAATCAGGCGCAGAGCTGCCCAGGCCCTTGGAGCGCATGTGTCAGATGGTGAGGGAAATTGGAGGGGAAAAGTGTTACCAAACCTGTCCAGCTGACTGAGGGGGCAGCTCATTTGGCCGGACACAGCACTTTGCAGCAGTTTGGCAAACAGCCTCCATAATGTCCGCACACGTTTTGGTCTCGTTTTTGTGTTCGCCAGCACAGTTGTTCTGTGCAACAAGAAACAGAAACAACAACAGAAAGAAAAAGCAAAGGAAAAAAAAAGAAGGAAAGGTAGATAAGGACACCACAATTTTAAAAGGCCTTTGAGCTACCCGTTTCCCGATGCAGCTAACTGTATAAGATCTCCCTGTTTAACATTCTCTCTTTCTCTCTCTCTCTCTTGCTCTCTCTCTCTCTGTCTCTCCTTTCTCGCTCTCCTCTGTGTCCTCGAATGAGCTCCCGTTTAATTGTTGGACGGCGGCGCGAACAGGGCGATAGCTGTCCCAGGAAGATAAAGAGTTTTTCCCTGGGCGTCTGGAAGGGGGG